>LD360473.1:7260-27947 GCA_001465055.1 Ptychodera flava | reverse complement strand
GGGAAAGTTTCCGAATGATTTCATTTGGCTTCGATTATGGCGTTTTCTTCCTAATAATGAAACGGTCGATCACTTCCTATGATGTTAGGCTGTGTACTTTCGAAAGGTCGATTGATCACGTTACGAAGTCGCTGATGGAAAAGCAAAACAATAAAATACATTAATGGAAAAGCAATCGAAAGTATAATGTGGGAACACATACACTGCATAGCACTTACCGCAATTCAACAATGACTTGGCGAAACGTGAGTATATTCTCTTGATAATCTTCGCAATAATAAATGAGATAATGGAAAGTGGTAATGCATCTACGTGCCCTTTTTGTCAGACAATTACTACAATATATGTGATTTAGAATAAAGTAAGCTAGCAATTGGCCATTTCTAGTCGGAGAAAGCGAGTTTGTAAGTGAAAAATACTGCACCACAGATTTACAATAACTTGCTTTATTTCCATTTTCCAATTTTATGGACCAGAGACCTATGACTTTGATTTCCGGCTACTAAATGATCTTTGACTTATGACCAAAGTCAAAGTTATAATTTCTTTACGAAATATCGTGCAGATATAAGTCCAAGTTCTTCAATAATTTCACAGTTGATTTTTTAAATAAGGTTGCACTTGAATCAGACAAAACGTCTGCGACCGACAGTCGCTGAGGACAGACATGAAGACACGAAAATGGAGACAAAATGATATACGAGACTGTCAGCAAAATTAATGGAAAGAGGTCAGAAGTATGACAGACAGACAGACAGACAGACAGACAAATAGACGGACAGCGACAGACATGCTGATATTCGGACTTCAAGATAAAGCATGGACAGAAAGACAATAATGCCAGTAGACAAAACGACAGATAAAAGTAGCAATTATAATAAACCTACACGCAACGCTGAAACGCAAACTCTGGCCTTGCTTATTGAGGTGTAGAATAAAACTTGCTTATCGGTAGTTGGACAGGATGTCACCTTAATTCCGTACTACTGACAGTACTGTTGGAATGAGGAATTCGAGTTTGCACCGTATTGAATAATTCACTTGCAGTTTTTTCAATGCCCTGCCATCACCTTGCAGACAAAATTTGAAGTAGAATAGCTTATAATAGTGATTGTATGATTTGGAAAGAAATTATGTCCCCATTACTCACCGTAAACAATCAACGTCAGGTGTTTGTACAATCCTGTGTCATCTGTGCAACTGAGTGGTGTCAACTGCTGCATACTGTAATCTTATCTAGGCCCAATCCGTTATCGTGTTGAACTTTGATTAACTAGGACTACAGTTTGTGAACAACCACACAACTTATCTCATCGACATATTTGAAATACGAGAGGAATTCAAATCAGTGCGTGCATTAGTTGTTAAGATAAAGTCGGCCGGTTCACTACGTTGTAGTCGAAAATATGCGAGAAAATAATGCAATCCAGCCACCTCCCTATCACTTCTATGATAATCTATACATGACAGTCATCAACAATTACCGGTTCGTATAATAACTTGCACTGCAACTTCCTTATGTGTCCTATTGCTCCTTAATTTCACATTTTATTTCCCATCAGTCAACATTCAAGTAAGAAGCGAAAAGGTTGAGGCTGTCCTCACATTTTGAGAAATCTCCCTGACAACAGGCACAGGGTCCGCGGTATCTTTGCCATGACTCCATGATAACCCATTGTACGTTTATCTTGTCAGATTCCTGAATTTATCACGACTGGGGTACAAAATTTTCGACCTCTGCATTTTGTACACTGACGTACATTGTCGTGACATCTATGTTTACATACCGGGCATCAGTTAATCGCCGCGAACCGGATATTCCTTTGAACACAGCACTGCGCTGTGGAATGTACTTTGCCCGACATTCGGATAGCTCGTACGCAATACTTTAAAATGTTTATCTTTTTCGCTACGTATGACGTTTGTCATCACCATAACAACGAACTAATTCACATGTATTCACAACGATCTGTTAACTTTCAAAACTGTGGAAAATACTACCAAAATTTGTGACAATGTGTAAAAGAGCAGTCAATAGCCCACGAGCCAAATATTTTTGAGTGATTAAAAGCACTGTTCCTTGTATATGTGACAAGCGAAGTGCAACACAATCATATTCCTAATCACATCTATGGCAGTGTTTTTATTCTCATGCCAATCCATATTTTTTGTGACCTGGTCTCTTTATTGAAAAATGATAAGTACTCGGCACTTTCATTTTCCCTTTGTTCCCTAATATTGTTTCTAATTTTATTTCCATTATTCCAGTCTCTTCGAGGAGTTCCATTGGTCCTATAAGTCGAAGCCCTGGACCCATCACGCCTTCCTCAAGAATTTGCAATCTTCGGTGTATGCTGTCGACATCGTGACATCTCTGTTTTCATATCAATCATTAAGCGAGTTGGATGTAGCTTATGAAGACAACACTGTGCAGTGGAGTTTGGCCTGGCCTTCGGACGGCTCGAAGGCGGTACTTTAAAATATTTGTTTTGCTCTCTGTGATTTTTGTCACCACTTAAAAAAAAAATCAGTTTACTATTCATCAAGTTTGCAATCCATTGCGTGTTCCTAAGGGAGCCGTCATTATTTACGACCTGGGGAGGGGTTCGAAGGAATTTCATCGTAAACTCTGAAAATATGATTAACTCCCCTGCCAACCATGATGATTTTGAGTACCCCTCTCTCTTACAAAAAATGACTGACCCCCACTTAGAATAGTTAAATATCAATACTTGTACTTGTACAATTTGCAAAAAATACAGTAATAGTAAAGATCTTTCAAATCCTGGTGTACCCTGCTAGATAATCATCGGTTATCTCGTGATGGTTGAAGATGGCGAAACCAACAAAATGAAATTCAAAATTGCAACAAAATGTAGATATAAAAGCTGACGTTATAAGCAGTGTCCAACCATATCGTACTATTTGCTTTTGATAAGTATCATGACAGGGTTTTCACTAGGATGTCTGACAGGGCAGAAATTGAAAGTACAGGGGGAGAACACGCAGGAGGCTGATGGGGAAAGTATCAGAGAGGGTTGTCCCCTCTTTTGCGTGGAAAATTTTAATGGCGCAGTTTGGTGCAATCTGACAGGTGTTTAAAAATAAAAATTGGTTCAAAGTATGAAGTATATACTTCAATGCTCATAAAAGATGTAACTTGTGCTTAGATGAGACTTTTTACTCAATAGTCGCCACCCAAAAATAAGCTCTATTAACAATACGCATGATACGAGGTATCCCCTCGCAAACACAGAAATTGCAAGAAAACAGAGGCGAGACAGACGTAAGCATAAGGTTGTAACTGTCGATGTAAGATGTAATCTATGTAGACCTCTTCACATTCCGACGCTGTTGAAAAAGGAAATCTTGCTTATTTAGTCAGAGATTCGTTGCTCGTCCCGGGCGCTCCTCGTGACCTAATCATCCACTATTGTTTCAAAGCTGTAGACAACAAAAGCGTATGGTCACATAACCGGACACTTTTTCGAAAACTATTTCCCCAGGGAACTATTTTCGTAGGAAAATATAGTCTTCGCAAATTACCCTCTGACGTCATTTTTTGACCAGTTCACTCCTTATATGCACGATCGAATTATTGCTATTATGTCATAACAATATATTAAAATTCCGGTGTAGAACGTAAAAAAAAAACATTTTTGCTCTTGCCGACAGCTCGCACGAGTGCCAACCGTGCTATATCGCAACTATGTCTGTTTTCAGAAATAACATGTATTTGAAAACAATTTAGGCTGCATTCACAAATAATGGTGAGGAAGGAGGGCTGGAGGAATAGCAATTGAAATCTTATTTTTTCAGATCCCCCTCGATACCCTCAGAAAATTTTCAAGTCCCCCGTCTATATGATCAAACTTTTAAGTCCCCTCTATTATTATATAGCCGTATATTAAATAGGGAGGCACGCACAGAAAAAAAAAACCTTAATATGTATTGCGCAGTTCTCGCTGCTCGCAGATGTTCGACGCTACCTGTTACCAGCAGTTTGTAGAGCCATATTCCCACGGCAAGTAATGAGAGATTATGCAAATCGTGAATTTCTGGCTACATTTTGCCAAATTGTGAAAAAGTACAAGATTTATATGACTAAGATGCTGCTGAAAAGTTTTACAATATTGACAATACTGGAAGGTTAAAATATTCCATCAAATAAATGTTTTAATTTCTGACATTGTAGGTGTAATAATGACAAACTTGGTAAAAAATACATAATTCAATTTGATCACTTTTTCATTTTAATTAGAATCTTTACTGTTCAAAGTTTCACTTTTGAACAGTAAAGTGCCGCAGCCAACGCATAATGACAGGGTCAAATGCGTTAGCATTAACACATGATGGGAATCTGAAAGTATAACGGTTAATGTTAAGGTATCTTCACTGGCTGGTAACGATTAATTGACAGAGGAGGACTCTAGTCAACCAGGCAAATACTTGCCTCTTTACCTTAAATGAGGTACTTGAATCTTGAATAACTTTCGTCGGAAATTCTATGGGTTAAATACACAAATAACAAATATCAGAAAGAGATTGGCATTCTGTATAATGTTTCCAGTAAAATCACGAACTTGAAAGACAAATATGTCGTTACAAACTTAACGACAAGTACTTGACAGGTACTGTTCCATACTACCAAATAATTGTTGGTATGTTTATTTTACAATAAGTGCACATTGTTTACTAATCAAAACTCGAGGACAGGTTCGTAAAAGAAATAATTCACCTTGAGTATTAACATTCCAAACATTTTTATTGGCCAATTCAGGTAATTCGTTAAAGCTTTTGACATAAACACCATCTGATGATCAGTTGTTGACTCTATACCGGATGTACAATCCTTAAAAAGAGGACAACTTTATGGGACAATCATTTCAGTGCACACCAGGAAACGGAACAACTTGCTTTTTTGTCAAACGACCTAATTGAAGAATATCGACGCTAGAAGGACAACGGTACGTCTCTTGCCGTCAACAAATAAATTTCTACCGTTGGCTAACATATATGTCATAGCAACCGCTCAGTGAACAGATTGGATGGCTTAACATGAATTTAATGTACTGTTTTTATTTAGAACCCGTGTCGTTGACTGGTGTTGCTCAACAGCTATACACAGTACAGTATTAGAAAATATGTAAATTTAGCATGTTTTAGTACCGAATCATGCCCATTGGCATTAAAGACTGCATGTTACTAGCCCACGAGCTTTCGTTTCTAGTTTTAACACTACTTTTCGTTTCCTTTCATTGTTTACAGTGATGTTCCTCAGCAAAAAAATCGCAATTTGAAATTAGTACATTCGCCTTCCTGTCGGGTGTAGCTCTCTGCAAAATGCAGTCCAACACCTTCCCTGTCTTTACCATGAATGCAGGATGATAAAGAACACAAATTTGGGATACATAGTTACGTATTTTATCATCCGGTGCCTGTAGTCTTTATTAAATCATTATGTGCTGCTATCATCAACTACTTCCACTACAAGAAATCGATAGCCATTCATCACATATACAATCTCCTCGAATACACTGCCTGAAGCGTCGATCTTTATCAAAAGATTCAACGCACTACGGTATCTCGGCTTGATGTTTTAATATTACACTTAAACTCTTGCTCAAATTTTCCGACAGGAATATTTTAAGCATTCTACTTCAAAATCAAGATAAACTAAAAAATCAGAATTTGAAATTTTCGATTTTCGAGAAACTAAGATATTGAAACTTTTCTTACACCAAAAGCTTTAAAATGAGCCCGTCCCCTACTCCATTAGTTGTAGATCAGAAAAGAATCAATGTAAAAGTCTGTGAGTCCCAAAGGCGCATTCTACCTTAATGTCGAAAGTTGGTATAAAAATAGCACGTGTTTCAAAATTTTCAAATACAAATATACGTAGAACTTAGAATGCAGATTGAAAGGAATTATTTGTTTTTACATAAGCTTGGTGAAAATCAAACTGAAGAAAGTAATATTTACTGCTCTCCTATTTACATGAAAACAGTGAGGAAACATATTTGAAATTCCCTATTATATTCATACTCGATTCACAGCATCAAATCTTTTTTTCAAATTTGACTTTTTTGGATTTTACTAGCTGAAAGCTGTCTCCGCGACAACTATGTGATCATTCCGCACTTCCAAGCTGCTCGAAATGGTTTCAATCTGGTTTACTTGTCCACCTCGAGATCCTGTGGCAAATGAAAGTACAGTAGAATGTCAGACGCAACAACCTGTGCTATTTGATTTGATGAAATGATTGTCAACGAGATAACCTCATTGACTACAACTAACAAAACAGACTCTTGGGAAAGGCAGAATTATTTAAACGTTGTCAAGACGTCTCACCTCCTTGAAGCAGGTTCATTATATCTTCGTCACCTGAAACTACCATGACCTAGATCATCAGATACAAAATACCGAAATGTAAATGGCATAAAAGTAAATAACAGAATCGAAATATGGAAGATAAATACAAACTGACGGTAAATACATTTAGAGGAAATTTTGAAAACTTGAGACATAGAGAGATAAACAGTCAGTCTAACAATCTGGCAGGTAGCAGATATACAGATGAAAATTCTTTTACAGGTAGATTATGTTGACTCAAAAACTATATAATTAATTGCAGGCACTTTTTGATCCAAAGGGTACTAAGGTTGAAGGGCAGAAATTGTTATTAGATTTATCTCCGAGCAAATTGACATACTAGTTTGTGCACAACTTTCAAAGGAGAAGAAACGACTATGATCACATAAACTGTATTTGTAAAACATCACTAATGCCAGACCAGGGATTGAGGACTGCCCCTTTTAAGTGCAGCGACGACAACGAAGATATTGGGGCGGGACATAAACTTCAATTACAGAATACAGCTTATTAAAATTTTGGATCTGTAAAATACCTGTGTTTTAAGACCCATGCTTTATACCATACAGATCAGTATGTAGCCCTTTACTGTTTTTAAAGTTCCAACGTTACAACAACGGCATTTTTATCTCGACTTGATGTTTTTACATTAATGTGCAGCTGGTATTTATGATTTGCCGGATGCCCTTTTTAACCTTTGTTTTAATTTTCCGAGTAAACATCTACGCACCTGCCAAACCTTGAGACCACCTCGGAGCTGTTTAAATATTACTAAATGCTTACCTATCAACGGGTGCATGAGTAGTTTTAACGAAATGTTACTTTCCTATCAAAATATTGATCTTTTAAATAATCATGCTTCGTTTAAAACTGACATAAGAAAATCCAATTTTGGTAGTTTACCTAATTGAGTTTATTTTCGTGTGTTTTTTTCTTAAGGTTCACCTTTTATATAGACCTCAGTTTTTCTATGTGACATGTTTCTGTTACTGTATTTTCTGTAATTGTAGTTTTTTGTTTTAAGTTTATTTTAAATTTGGAGCCTGTAAATGGGACTAGATCCCGTAGGTTTCCTCCAATAAATAAATAAATAAATAAATAAATAAATAAATAAATAAATAAATAAATAAATAAATAAATAAATAAATAAATAGATCATGATATAATACGCCACACAATTTGGTAAAACAAATGAACAGAATAGAATGCTCTGTTATGATGAAGTAAATGGAGATGTAACGATGGGGTCGACAATATAACATACCATAGGTTTCGTGGTGTAAAGTGCAGAGCAAAAACTACAATGCATAGCTGCCAGTAAGATAGCCAATACCATGGAAATGGCTCCTGTTGAGATCAGGGTGATTTCCCAGGGTGAACAATGTATTTTCTGTAAATGAGGGAAGTATTAGCAATAGATGCAAGCATTTCGATAGTAATTCATTGCTCACAAAGTGTTCAAGCACTTTATAATTGCACATCGTTTTTGCAAATATAATTGCCCATATTCCACGGTTGGAAATAACTTGGGAGAATTGGATCTTTTAATCGCTCAACTCTATCAAAACCGTTCGGTGCCCATAGCAAAAAGTTGGAATATTACAAATTATCCATAAAAACATGTGTATTGCTACAAAAAAGGAGAGTGGATGAGCTGAACTATATTGACCAAACAAACAATGAAAAGATGCAATTAAAGACACAACAAAATAGCTTTCACGGTGACTACACTGTAAAGTTAAGTGTTAAAGGATAGAACACCAATTAAACGCCTTTTTGTAACACTTTTTGAACGCCTCTAGACGTTCAGAAATTTAACACTACATGTTCAACCAACGTTCAATTTTTGAACACACGTGTGCAGATTTTGAACGCTACGTGTTCATCAGACATTATATTGAACACCATGGTGTTCCATATCTTAACACACATTGCACATGAAATGTGTTCAAAAAATTGAACGCATTTACGCGTTCAAAGGGCTGTAACACTTTTTGAACGCATGGACGCCGTTCAACGATAAGTGTGTTAAAGGCTAGAACACATGATGCGCCCTTGTTGAACATCGTTAATTTTTGGCGTTCAGGGGGTGTTCAAGCCTTGAAATAACATTACAGACCACTGATATTCAGTAAAATTATTTTATTCTAAAAACACACAAAGCATTTCTAGAGTAAAATACAATAATTAACTGTAAAATGGGCAAATAAACATTGCCAATTTGTATGTAAAGTTTGTCAGAGGAAAATACCAACGGTGTTAACACCCTTCTATCAAAAACATAAAAAAATATGAACAAAGTAATGATAAAACAGGTTTTACTTAAATATTGTGGATTACGTTTTAAGGCTCATACTTGTTTAAAATGTACAAAAAAATCATCTGAAAAAGCTCCAAATTTGGCTTACTTATTGTGTTGAAAACACGTATATGTATGGAATGCATACTTCACTGTTGTAAGATGGTTTCTTAAAGACATTTCCTCTTGTATAGACAATTGTAAATTTTGAAGAAAAAAAAGTTAGTCAAGGCTTCTCTAGTGCACATGGTATATAGTTGTCCACATTAAAGTAAACACAACATGTCAAGTTGTCAAAGTGTCACAGTAAGGCACAACATGCAGAAAGTGGGGAAAGTTGGTCCTTGGCAGGGTAAAACCTATTTCCTTGTCCAACAAAGTCCTTCATTAACAAAAAGCTTTGTTTGTTTGTAATATATTTAAATAAACAATGAAATAAATCGGTGACATCTGAAAAATCTACTTCTCAGAAATTAAAAACATTCGTAAAGACCTTTCAAATTCTGGTGTACCTTGCTATTAATTTTTATACAAATGTTTTTACCAAAAGTGGTAAAAATCACCCTTAAAATGAAAAAATGTAGATTTCATCATAATGTGAATATATCACATTCTGGTAATCCCTCATATCTTAAAATGTCTGAAATGTCTTTAATGTCTTAAAAATACAAAGTTCCAAATTTCTGCTTAATTTGAACAATCTGAAAAAGGCTATCAGTAAAGTTCTCTGTCCTAAATATCAAAACTGTTCGATTAGCAGTTTTGATGAAAATTTTTAAAGATTCTTTGACCAAAAATGACGAAAATTGCCATGAAATATAAAAATTTGAATATTTCATCACAACTAGCACAAATTTGACTAGGGTCATTCTTAGGGACATGTTTACCAAATATTGAAGACGTCAGTAAAAGAGAAGAAGATTTTTGCCAAAAATAGCAAAACTAACTTCAAAAATATAAATTTGCATAGTTCATCATAATTTGAACATATATGATTAGGGTAATCCCTGGTGACCTGTAATCCAAATATTAAAGGATTCGTACAGGCTGTTTTGAAGAAACCTTGGGATTTACAAATTTGAGGACAATGCTACACATCCACCTACAGGGCTCGAAATTAACTTTTTTCACTGGTAGTCCACTTGGGCTACCATTTTCTGAAGTTGGTAGCCCAGTGACAATGGCTGGTAGTCCATGTATATTTTAGTTTTGGGATTTGTTTCATTAACAAGAGAAGAAAACCTATTTTTTTTCAAGAGTCTGCCCATGAAGTGAATTTGTCAGTCATTTGATGTGAATACTTGCATACCTTTATTACCTAAAGGAAACTGGTATAATTGACGACAGTGACACTGAAAAGTTTGGTGACCTATCATTGAATTGACAACCCGTTTCATTCTCAGAGTTGCATGCCAATATTTGATACTCATCATAGCAATGACCACCACCTTCTCCGCAGGGCTAAAACAGATCATCGGTTTTCTGTAGTAGGGAGGAGTTTGTGACTGATACATTTTGATCAAAATGCCATGAAAATACATTTTCATTGGCCGTGCTTGTACAGAAGTGAAAGATCATACATGGCACGCCAAGTACTGACTGAAGTTTATGTCCCAGGCTTTGGTAGTCTATTTGGGCTACCATTTCATGGACTTTGGTAGCCCCAGGCAAAAGTTGGTAGTCTGTGGACGCGGGACTACCGCTAATTTCGAGCCCTGACCTATTTAGCTAACAGCAAAGCTATAAACCAGTTGCTAAGAACAAGAGACGTGTTGAGTTACAATACAAATTCTCTAAGGTTTGGTAGCATGCTATGATCAACTAAATTTTATAAGGGCATAAGCTTCCAAAGACGTGAAGTCTCCTTTATCAAATGCAAGGGGGAATGAAAAATTGAAGCAGAAAGTGACAGAAAATTCAGAGTGAAAATTTCAGAAAATTCAGTAATTCAGAGTGGACATTTTTACTCTGAATTTCCATCGCTTTCAGCTTTAATATTTCATTCCACCCTTGCATCTGACAAGGGAGACTACACGTCTGTGAAAGCTTATTCTCCGGCAACATATAGTTGATCATAGCATGCTACCAAAGCTTAGATTTATTCAGATCAAAAATACAGAAACTTATCAAAATTCAGTTACTGACCCTTGGAAGTTTAAATCTACATTAGAGATGAACTGAGGTTATCAAGCTTGTTTCAAGACAGCTACCTGTACACTCATCTTCTTCATTATCTGTACCACCAGCTTCTGTAACAACTCTTGATTTTTCAGTTAGATCCAACTTTTTACATCCTGAAAATAATGCAACAATAGGTAATATGGCGAGATGAGACTTTAAATGAAAGACATGTGGCTGATTAGGTTAAGGAAAAGGGGAGACTTTCATATATACAGTGCCTCTTTTCAACACTGTTACAAAATATTGGCTCGTTCTTGTCATCAACTGATTAAAATAAAAAAGCCAAACTCTCATATGCTGAAACAATACATTGTATACACTACAATGTTCAATTGATTTTTTACATGCGATTTCTCTACTGAAAGACATGTGTCAGCTGTGATTAGGCAGCGGTACTATGCAAGGCGTATCGATCGCGCTCAGGTCAAGGGTTATCGCTACAGTTGTGTTTTGATGACCCTTGACCCGAGTGAGATCGATCGATATGCCATGGCCAAAAGTACCACCGCATATTCACAGCTTGTTGTTGGTATACTAGCCACTGAAAGAAAAAAGGTTTCTTCACGTAGTTAAGCTATTTCAAAGTACAATACGATTAATTTCAAAGGATATTAATACAGATGCTTCAAAATCTAATACCTTTTACTATTTTGGAGAGAAAACTTACCCTTTCTGGTCATGCTTCCGCACGATCACGACTTCAGGGTGCGCTTAGAAGAAAAATGTCGCAACTTCCGTTTTGATGCATCATGGGATAGGAAAAGGCACCAAACTTGAACACCAAGTGTTACGGAGTTGAACGCCCCTTGCACGCCGATGTTAAAATTAAAACGTTCATGGTGATTTTCTGATTTTCTTTTCAAATTTTGAAAATTTCAACACGTAATAAACGTGTAAAATTATTTTGTATACTTTCCTTGTTAGAAAAAACATGCTTTCAGCAATTGTAGACCGGAAATATTTTTCACTTAGTGGGAAATTCGTTACACCAAAGTCCGTGTTCGTTTGCCGGACAGCGAGGCAGTAGTAAATTTAATATAGCCATTGTAAAGTAAAATAAACAAAAGATTGTTAATTGTTTCAGAGTATTGTAAAATTTCTGTGATGCTGAGTTTTTGAACACTTGAAGGAGATGGTTGTTAACACTACGTGTTCAGGTTTAGAACATCATTTTTAATAATATGAACACTAGTGTTAACAATATGAACACCAGCCGTTCAAATTTGAACACCGACACGTACTTTTGAACGCGTAAAGACGCGTCTAGCGTCCGCTATTTTTACAGTGTAGCTTTCGCCCTGTTTACAGGCATCGTCAGGTCCAACTGGAGAACTTCAAAGACAGGTGTAAATGCAATAATGGAAATGAACTTGTGAATGATAGATGATGGTTAAAAGGACAGAGGGGTTTTGATGTTCAAGCCATCTGAATACAAAGTCTGATATGATGCAACCATGAGGCAGCAGGCCTACAGGGGCTGTTTATGTGAAACACGATTGGAACTATTTTGGGAAAATTGGATGAGAGTAATTTTTAGGAAAATGTAACGAAATAAAAATTTTTACAGCTGACATTTTACAAAATGATAGAATAGTGTAAAATGTGGAATATTTTTCTCATCGAACAAAACAACGAAAATACAACGATTTTTGCATACCTCATTCATTGGATTCACTTTAAGAAAAAAAGTTCATTTTTGTGTAAATATACTAAAGAAACGAGACAAAATGCTTAAAATTTCTCTAATTGACGACTTTTGAGTCAGGGCACTTTTGAAATGCCCCTGACTTTTTCGTGAATTTAAGGCCTCAAAAACATTAAATTGAGTCAGGGCACATTTTAAATGACCCTGACTGACTTAACTCTAAATCAATCGAAAAACTTCATTTTGTTCGAGGAAAAGTGACAAACTGAGATTATTACTAGTGTTTCAGTAATGAAGAAACTCCAGACAAGCTCGCATATTTTCATTCAAATATGAATATTGTTCAAATGTTTTGAACAATATTGCATTAGATACTATCATGCACTGATTCTTACTCATAACATTTCAACAGCATTGTAAATTTTGAATAAAATTTTAAAGATGGTAAGCAAATATGGTGAAAATTAGACAAATTTCTAAAATTTTCGAGAAATTGCGCCAATCCAATTATCCCAATTTAGTTCCAATCGTGTTGCACTGACTGCAAATTTGTCTTCTAGGTGGAATTACATGGTTGTTGAGTTCATCTTGTGTTAATTCGTGTATTTTTGAAAGGATATAGAAGTAAGCCTCCTTGGCATCATCAATATTACAGAGAGCATCTTGGATATCCTAGCCAATGATGTCATAACGTAGGAGTAAGTTTGAGTATTCCTTCAATTTACTAATGACGGATGGAGTGAAATCAGAATGTTCCTCCTCATAAAAGTTGGTGTCACTGAGTTGTCAAAAAATTCTTTCTCATAATCAGTTCTATTGAGTATTACTACTCAACCTCCTTCCTCTATCCGCTTTGGTGAATACAACCGACTTATCCTTCCGCAGTTCATTCAGTGATTTCTGTTCCTCTGAAGTAATGAGATTTTATCAGCATGCTTTGATTCATGGCAATATGCTTCATTTAATAAGGTAAAGCAATACATGTCAACAAATTGGTCGGTGCCGGGTTTTGGTGTCCACTTCGTCTTCGGTTTATATTCCTTAAGGGAATCCGGACTGGTTGCACTTTCTTGATCAGAATCGCTTATCATAGAAAAATAACGAAGTCCTACTTTTCTTGTAAAAGAAGCACAGTCGTAAACAACGCGTTTCTATTCAAGAGACTGGGGCTTAGGAGAGAATCCAAGTCTCTCTCTCTCTCTCTCTCTCTCTCTCTCTCTCTCTCTCTAATATAAAATTACTTCAAGTACGAAGTAATTATATATGTTACTTATGCATCCTGCAATAATCAGACAGAAAAAGTTAAAGGTTTCTTAACTCGACAGTCTTATATATGTATTAATCCTTTCACTTCTTCTGTCTAATGATTGCAGGATGCATGAAACTTAAATAACAGATATAATTACTTTTGTACTTGAAGTAATTTTGTGTTATTATTTATAACGCTCTGCTTTAGCATCGAGCACTGTAATAACCCACTAGGACATCTGTATACTTCGATATATATATATATATATATATATATATATATATATATATATATATATATATATATATATATATATATATATATGTGTGTGTGTGTATAAATTTTTATGTGTTGAAAGCGAGTTGGGCGTTTCTCACTTTCACTCTGTGATACACACATATAATACACACACATATAATATATATATATATATATATATATATATATATATATATATATATATATATATATATATATATATATATATAATATTGAGGAAACATTCAAGTGGCTTGAAAAGGTAATAAAAAATTCTCACATTGTTTTTTCACAATGTATCATCCTCAAATTGGCAACCCATATGGTGTTAGTCATTTTAAGAACGCGTTAACACAGACAAAATAGGTGACAATTTTAAGGATGCATACATTTTAATGAGTCTGTTTAAAGTCACTTGATAAAGTTGTGCCAGAAGTGGAATTACTATAACAGCGCGGAATTTAGAACGGTTACCCTAGCCCAAGTCGTGGGTGGTAAATATCTGTATGGTAATGACCCGGGGTAGGTGTCCTGATGCCGTAGCAAGCAGATTTGGAAGGTTACCAAGAGATGTATGACACAATGTCAACTTACCCGCTGACATCTGGAACTACTATCACACTGACTGGTGGAGTCAATAAGTGCGTAGGTACCAGAACCAATCAGAAGAGGACAGAGAATTGCCGCGGACAGAATTGCCACTATCAATGATGTGACCATCTGAAACAATAACAAACGAAACTATTTTATTGATTTAAGCTGGATGGCGCCCTTTCATCAGCGAGATTTGGCACTGCACTCATACAAGTACTTTAAATATCGATTGCAATCCTATACTTACAAAGGGGCTAAAATACCAAGCTTCATGGCGTCATATTACTTGTTGAAAATTTGTTCGCATGATCTTACCATATAAAGAACCTCAGAAAACACTTTAAGCCATGATCGCCATGACCCCTACGTACCTACATCTTATCCGACTGGACATACTATTCTAATTTTACATTATGCTGCAAAGAGTCGATTCTTTTAGAATCGTTAGTTTTCGAATTTTGTGCTCCTAATACAACATTATGACCATTTAACCTACTCTCTTTTTATTAGCTCCTCTCGATAAAAGGAAAAAAAGATAAACACTTTATTTAAAATCAAACCAAAGTAAATGTAATGCATGTTGTTTCTTCAAAGTTAGTCGGAATTCATGGAAGATAGTTGGCTATTGAAATGATTTTGTTCAGACAAGTGGATAGATTCCTATCAGTCGAAACATTAAGATATGAAGTCGGGCACAGAGCATGGCAGTGTCCGCTTTGTTTATATAGCGATAAAACTTACCTAATGAAATTTGTAAAATAACTGTTATTGTTTGTTAAATATACTTAGGTTTACATTTCGTCTCATTTGTCCATGTACTTACCAGTCTCCCTCTGCTTCGCTTTTTGGTTGAAATCAATGAAACAAGTCCCGCCGCTGCGATCTGAAAAAGCAATGTTTGACAAGTGTGGTTTCTATCGGTGTACAAGGACTACGGCCAAATTAAAAGTGAAAATCTTTTACTCCGAGATTTCAATTAACGAAGTTTTCCAATGGCTGTAGGCAGTATTTCCTACTTCTATACCTATACAACCCTATACAAGTGGCAGCCAAGTGGTACAAACGTTAGTATTATATTTAAAGCTATGACGGAGTAAATATGATCAATTAACAATAAACAAAACTGCTCCACCCATAGGCAGACCTCTGGTTGTGTTTGTATTGTTGTTTAAGTTAATATTAGTCGTGTTGTTGTTGATCAAAAAATACAACGAACGTAACTATTGTGTTGTTGTTTCATCAAACGCAAACTAGACGTCATAAGAAACACTACATTGTACACTCTCAACCTATTAGAGGAAGAGAGTTTACTATGGGAGAGAGTTGCATTGGGTCAAATAATGATAGTGTCCTTGTAGTGTTTCTTTTGACCACATTACGTTGGAAACAACAACAACAACAACACAGTAGTCGTGTTCGTTGAATTTTATTGGTCAAGAACAAACAACACGACTAATGTAAACATAAACAACAATACAAAAAAACGACAAGAATTATGTGCCCCTTATGCTCCAACCTCTATAAACATCAACAAAATAACATACAAGCTTAATGTCCTTGTGAATCGCTACCTTCAAAATTACGTAGTAGTAGAAGCCTTGTAGTATTGTAGTATAGCTTATGCGACTGTAATTTGGAAACTCATAAACATTTCCCATCTGATTTGCTTTAAGCTTTTGCAGCATTTTCATGTAATATATGATTCGACCTTTACTTTGGGCGGACCGTTAAAGGGCTGAGTTGAATTACCGGAAACATGGAATATAGAATCGGGAAACGCGGATGATTGGAATGTGGGTGATGATGATGATGATGATGATGATGATGATGATGATGATGATAAGTGTTCATTTCAGATATAATTATACATATAGAAGAAACGGAAAAATATAAATAAATAAACAGCTGAAATGTAGTTAAAAACCTAGTTACATCAGTTTTTCCATAACTTACTGTATTTGAAAATCAAAAATTCAGAACTGAAAATAAAGCTGCAAGCAGCGTTGGAGGGGCCCAAGCGGTTGCCATAACTAAAAGTACTAGCACTAATAATACTCCGTGCAAATTTTGAGCTTGAATTGTCTTTAGGTTCTGGTAAAGAAGATTTTTTAATATCGCGTGGTAATTATATTTTTTTGGTGAAATCCAATATGGCTGCCAAACCACGTGAACGATCCTTATGCCTTTGCAAACTTAATAGTACCCACACTAAGGATGATATGAACAATATTTCAGTTCAAAATGCTATGTTGGCTCTGGAGAAGAAGGTTTTTGAATGTTGTTCGCTGGTAATTGTAGATTTTTTGCAAAAACCAATATGACCGCCAACCGCAAGACTGATTGCAATGATTTTTGCAAACATGAAAGTACTCTTACTAAGGATGGTGCGAGTGAAATTTCAAATGAAATGGTGTATGTTTCTGGAAAAGAAGATTTATAAAGATTAAATTTGATTTGTTTGAAAATCCAATATGGCCGCCAAACCACGTGACCGATCCTTATGCCTTGCTCAAACTTTGAACTGCTCACACTAATGATAATATGAGCAAAATGTCAGTTAAAATGGCCATATGGTTCTTGAGATCGAAGAAGATTTTTGAACATTATTCGCTGAAAATCGTAGGTTTTACAAACAATCAATATGGCTGCCTATCCACGTGACTGATAGAAATTATTTTGCAAACGCGAAAGTACTCACACTTTGGATGAGGCAAGTCAAATTTTCAATTAAATAGTGTATCGGATGTAGAGGAGAAGATTTTTAAAGATTGAATAGGGATTTTCGCAAAATCAAATATGGCAGCCAAACCAGGTGACCAAGCCATATGCCTTTCGCAAACTTGAAAATGCTTACAATAAGGATGGCACAAGTAAAATTTCAGTTACATCAGTGCATTAGTTCCTTAGAAGAAGATTTGTAAAGATAAGTATTTTTCAAAACTTCAATATGGCGGCCAAGGTCACTTGACCGCACGTAATTTTATTTGCAAATATCAATTTCCTAATATCATGCTTGCTTCACACTAAATTTCAAATCGACCAGACCCCAAGATGATCAGGAGAAGCCATTTTAAGTTGTTTGGAAAATCCAATATGGCGCCAGGTCATGTGATCAATCAAAATTTGTAGGATCAGGTGCATGAGTACTCATATGTAGCCCTGCAAGTTTTAGAAGTTTATGTCTAGCGGTTTTTGAGTTCAAGGTGAGCAAAAAAGCTACAGAAGAACATGAAGAGGATGCCGGGGCCAAAGCAATCTTAAGTGGAATAGAGAAGGCATATGTCATCAGAGAGGGCAAAGGTCATCTAAGTTACATGCCATTTATGCAACAAAAACTCTGTTCCTCTTGTTACACCTGTCAACCAAAAATCAGACCACTAGGTTTATTTATTGGCTAGCTCAAAATTAAGTATGTGCACAAATAATGAGTTGAAAGATGTTGCACTATATGGTCTACCATCACACCGAAAAAGAAGATAATAGCCCATGTGGCAACTGATTAAGAGGCAAATAAGTATATTTGAGGTCAAAGATTGGAAGTAAAGTGACATTTTGTCAAAAATCTTTTGTTCTTACAATTATCAATAGGCACCAAAATCAGACCTCAAGCTCTATTACCTAGTCCAGAATTACATATACACATAATTAATGAGGTATTTGATGTGACACCATTGGATCTACCCTACTACTAAATATGAACTGTATAGCTCTTGGGGCTACTGATTTATAGGCATATAAGAATATTTGAGGTCAAGGTCATGAAAGTCACGAGACATTTTCACAAAAAAATTTGATCTGATCGATATGCCTGTGTACCAAAAATCAGACCTCTAGCTCTATTGGCAAGCCTAGAATTAGATATATACGTAATTGATAAGGCACATGATGTGGCACGATAGGGTCTACCATGGTACCAAATGTGAAGTGTATAGCTAGTGTGGCTACTGATTTATAGGCATAAAAGTAAATTTGAGGTCAAAGGTCATCGAGCTCACCTGACATTTTGTCAGAAATCTTTGCTCCCAAATATACTTCTATGCCTATAAATCAGTAGCCACAAGAGCTATGAAGTTCATATTGGCAGCATGGTAGACCTTGTAGTGCTACATCATGTGCCTTATTAATTATGCACATATCGAGGCCTAGTGACATTTTGTAAGAAAATCTTTGGTTCCATAGATATACTTGTGTACCAAAAATTAGACCTCTAGCTCAAGTGGCTTGCCTAGAATTAGATATGTGCATAATTAATAAGGTAAATGATGTGGTACCATATGGTCTACTATGCCACCAAATATGAACTCTATAGCATGTTTTGCTCCTGGTTATAGGCATATAAGTATAATTGAGGTCAAAGGTCATCGAGGTCACGTTACATTTGTCATAAACGTTTTTCCCATAGTTATTCCTAGGTACCAAAAATCAGACCTCTAGCTCCACTGGCTCGACAAAAATTAGATATGTGCATAATAAATTAGGTACAGGATGTGCTAGTCATGTGACGTTTTGTTAAAAAACCTTTACACGGATACTTGTCCCTGTGCACCAAAAGTCAGAACTCTAGGTCTATTTGGAAGGCTGTAATCGGATATGTGTATAATTATCAAAGTGAGGAACATGCCAGGGTCAAAGGTCAAGTTCATCAAAAAATTTTATGTACAATGTGGTCCCCTGTTGGTCATTGTTCAGAAGTCACTACCCCTCTTTGACTAGGTGGAATCAAATATTTTAATAGTCAATAACCATATGGCAACCATGCATATATTCGACCCCTGTTTTAGATACAATACATGAAACCATCGCGGAAATGAATTAATGGTCATGACCATTAATTCACTTTCGCGATGGTTTCATTTAATTTGTCTAAAACCGGGGTCGAATATATGCATCGTCACCCATTTATTCAGTATCTTTCAACATGTCAAAAATATAAGTAGTATATTGCATCAAACAAAATTCATGGAGAATAGCCGAGTTTGTCCCTTTAAAAATCCAAGAAAATATCGACCCACCTGAACTCCGCAGTATATACCAAATCCAACATTCGACCACGTGCGTGAACATGACCGTCGTAATGCAACAAGGCCCGCACTGACTGCCCCGAGTCCTATTACAATTTGACACAGACAAATGATCATTTTCGTTCTGTATAGGAAGGGCGGCGATTTTCTTGTGTTTGATCCAGATATCTGTGCTGAACTTTGCTGATCTTGCATGTCCGGCTGTATCAACAGTTCGGTGTCGTCTGTCTTTTGTTTGAAATGCAAAAAAATATTTCATGAGAGGGTTTGTCTCCACGAATCGTGTCCCACAATCAGATCACCAAGTGATTGACATAAATTCAGATGAAGATTTTTGGTGACATATATTAACGTCGTCAACGATGATTTCCTTTTCTACATTCACTCTCTTTCACAAAAAAATGAAACTATTTATTAATAAGTTTATGGTCGGAACCTCTAATCTATGGAAGAATAAGAATGACTGTCAAATTGAGTGATTTTAGGGTGAAATATAACATTTTGATTACTAGACCTGCATAAGTATTGGATGTAATATTTCCCGCGTGAAATATTGCAATTCAATACTGCATCAAATCCAAAAGTCCAAGTTTGCGATACTATAGTTGCTGCTTTGATGATTGACAGGATTTATACTCGCATTTCATTGGTTGTTGCCATTCTTGATAGGTCACTAGTTAAGGTTTGGATTAGTAACGGTGTGATTTTGTGATAACACGTCTCTATCCTTTTCAATTTGCTTTTTCATCTGACAGAACAGTCAATTCTACTTTTAGGAATTATTATTAGGACATGTGACAGATCTTCGCAATTATGTACAAACTATTCACATTCCCGCTTGAACTTGTTTCGTAAAGTCAGATGAGCTGCTTACGCCAATCGTTGATAGCCTTCAACTAATGAAATATTGATTGTGAGTTTGCATATATTATCTTGAGAAGTTACAACCAGTTGCATTTTAGTGTATCGAAAAACTTTTAAGAACAACAGTAAAATCGTTGTTACGGTAAAATCGACGTGCTTAATAATTTTAATTACATTTTATGAGGGAAGACTGTAAAGGTTAAA
>LD360469.1:21741-33665 GCA_001465055.1 Ptychodera flava | reverse complement strand
GCCTATGACCTTTGATCTCATATTCCGTGACTAAACGTGAGCATTCCCACATGACACATTCCATTTCCCAGGTGACAGGCTCCCTGTCGCGCGCACTACCCCTATCTCCTATCAAGCCAAAACTGTGCACGCTCTGTCTGGTCATGGAGGTAGTACTACTACCTCCATGGTCTGGTGCATGCAATCACATGATGGTTGAACTTTGACCCTCAGAGCTTCAGCGCGCACACTCACAATACCTTTGTGACAATACTCTCTCACTGAGTGTGACGGAAGTCTACAGAATACAGAGAATAACAGTTTCTTTAACCCACGGTGGAGTAGAGTAACCGTGACAGAATACTGACGTTCTGCAAGTTGGCTGCATCGTTATTGTTGAGTGTTGTTGGCTGTTTAATACAGTGTCCCTGCCAGGGTCGCGCTCATATAAACTTACCCGTGCGTTATCGGGCCACGCTTAAAATTGCAAAAAAATAAAAAATTAAAACAAATAAAAAATAATAAAAGAAATAGGGCCTTTAGCTGTGAAACGCTGATTTTCGTTTTTGAGCAAACCTGCAAATGTTTGGAAATCCTACTTTTAACAGAATCCGAACTAATTCAAGTTCGGAATTCCGAAGTCCGAAAAATAAGATCACTCTTACTTAGTAGGAGATGTACAAAATATATTTGAATTTGTAACTCTAGATTGTGTGCCATTCCGTTCCAAAAGTGTGTGATCAGCGTGGAATTCAGCTGAACTTTCCAGGGATCACATTAATCTGTAAAAAAATAAGCTGTTTTTTCCAGCTGATTTTCCACGGCTGAAAACTTATGGTGAATATTTCTTTTTGCCAGAACAATCAGCTGGATTTTTAGATATCATTTGAAAAATCAGTTGCATATCTTGTTTTCAGACAAAAATTTAACTGATTTTGTAGGAATTACGAGAAAATTCCATTCAGCAGAAAATTTCAGCTGATTTGCAAAAATTCAGTTGATTTGTTTTCACATATATAACGATGATTCACTCTCTATTGCAGTCTATGAGAACACTAACTTTACGTTACAAAGACTAGGTAAATCTTCACTTTTATAAAGTTTTGACAAATTATATAAGCGTTCTTGATTAGAATAGGGTGTTTGAAATTACAGATGTAGGCAGCAAACATGACATGAAATATATAAAATAATTCACTCAAAAACATTAATCAATTTCTTTAATCAAATTTTGATTGTAGTCTAGGGGTAAACTGTACAACATTTCCCCTGACAAAACTTGCTATATCTCTGCATTTAAATGTATGTGTATAGTTAAGTATTGACTTTTAGGCTGTAATAAGTTTCTTCAAACAATGATAGTGCTCTCTGCATAATTATAGTTAAAAAGTATTTTTTGAAAGTTCAAAAGTCATAGGTCAAAGGAGAAATTATATCTCAATTAAGACAATATTGATATGGACTGTGACACACAGGGGTAGGGTCACTATTTTTTGCGCACATGATGCAAACACTTTTGATGGGTCACTACTTTCGCTCAGCGACACCGCCCCCCCCCCTGTAATTTCTGTCCAGTCCCTTTGTATGCTTTTCGCAAAGCTGGTGCAGAATGAATGAATGAAAGTCAAGGTGAAATTTTAGCATGTCATTGATTTCATCTGACTTAGAGTATCCATGTTGCAGTTACGGGTTACAGTTTGAAATTTCATAAACCAAGTGAACTTTAAATCAGCTTAGCCGTCGGTCCATAGCGGTGGTGTTTTCGGACGGGATTTCTGCCTTTCACGGGCTGATTTTGACTTTTATAACTTTTAACGCCTCCACCACATGATAGCTGTGGGTCCATAGCTGTGGTGTTTTTAGCTGTGGGTCCATAGCTGTGGTGTTTTCATACGGAATTCCTGCCTTTCACGGGCTGATTTTGACCTTTACCACTTTTAACGCCAGTGGTGGAGTTAAAAGTCGTAAAAGTCAAAATAAGCCCCGTGAAAGGCAGGAATCCCATCTGAAAACACCACATCTATGGACCCACAGCTAAGATTAATCCTATTTCAAATGCTGTGCCTCAGCTACGACGGGCGACGGCATGTATCCACCGATAGATTCAAGAATCACACATTTCAATCTAGCCCTTCTAGCCATGGGTTGTCCAAGCTCCACCCATGACTGCAGAGACGTTACACCACAAGATGCCGGGAACAAAGTTTTGATAATTTTTCCTTTAAACAGCCATTTCTACCTTTTCAATTTTTTATTTTCCAATTAACGAACATCGTAGGAGGGATTGAAAGAAAATTCTTATACTCCCGACACTTTCCGTAAATTAAAAACAAAACAGTAGGACAACAATCACGATGAGCTCAATCGCCATCAGTCTACAAAACCAATCCTATAAAATCATCAATGTTGCAATATGACGTCAAAACAAATTCAATAATCTAAATCATACAAGGTAATAAATTACCAGGTCCTTGCGTATAAAATATAAAAAAAGAAAAAAAATTACAAGATTATGGAGGACCATGTTGAACCACGAGCACAGTAATAAGTGGTGGTACCAGGTGTCCGGAATAAGCGTACCCTGCTAGCATGCTACACCCGTCAAGCATGGTCCTGTCCTGAACTGTCAATATTAATGGCAACTCAGTGAAGCTACCGCATAAGGTCACAGTTGGTAGCACTGTCACGCATCATTTGCATTACAGTTGTGTCATATTTGGAAATCATGTCCCCATATCTGCCACAGAATTTCTTAAAACATCTTGCAAGTCTAGTTTCCTAGAAGCCCTGTCTCGGCATGTCGTTCTCGAAAATCATCATATGACTCGCAAGCTCTACAGTATCTAAGGAGCTGTGAAAGATATACACCATACGCTAGAGCAGATGGAATGTTGCTCGACGAGTAGGGAAATTGATAATTTGGAAATTAAAATTAAATCATCCATCTTGTCATATAGCTTTGTGTACAGAGCATTATGTTTTATAGGATAACCATATTAAGGTATAAAGCTGAATTCGCACTTTCTGTTGTTTCTTTGATCTGTTACTCATCTGGATAAATATAATTCAGATGATTTGATATGTTTGGATTATTCAACTTAAAAGGTCATCAATATTATCTGTGTATGTTATTAAAACGTTTTGCGATTCTCTTACGACCAGATTTGTTGAGAGATTGGATGAACTCAGAGCTTCATATGAATATAGAAACAAATCTGCAAGAAGTGGTGCACAGTTTGTAATAAACTTGTTGCATATTAAGCGAATGTTAGGGTTTTCTCTCTGCTGCGCAATTGCGCAAATCGCACATTTCGAGCCGTTGTCTGCCCTGAAAAAGTGACTGACAGTGCGCAAATCGCACATTTCGAGCCACTGTCTGCCCTGAAAAGGTTACTTACGGCACGCAAAGAAGTCCCATTAGGGTGCCCCAAGCGCATTGGGTAGTGGCCTGGTGAATTTAATATTGTTTCTAGTCATAATACTCCCTCGGAAAAGACAAAATTGCAGTCAGTACGAATAATGGCGGCAGTCGACATCTATAATACTTAGTTTTCCTAGTTTTCAAAAAAATTATAGATTCTGGAATAATTTACATAGCAGATGTTTTTTAATAATGGGAACTTTATATCGCCTGTAAGTTTATTTGAGATTTTGAAATGTAAAAGAAGTGGTTTTCACAACTAAAAGTGTTGAGAACGGCTATTCCAAAGACGTGGGTTGAGGAGATGGAAAAAGTACAAAGAAAGATACATGTAAAAAGACAAGGAATAGACATGTTGATGAGATGTGATGATGGCAAATATAGAAATATATTACACTGCTCTTGTAAAGATTACTATTTTAACTTTGCCAAGGCAAAATCAGAAAAATCATATGCTTGTAGAATCTGGGAAAGATCTTGTGGAGAGACGTATATGTGGGAAAAGATATGGTGTTTTAAGCTGAAGGTGATGTATATAAAGAAAATTGCCCAGTTTAATTATTTTATGTTACATGATAAGTTACCGCATACGTATAACTTATGAAAATGGAAAATAGAAGACCACTTTGAGTGTAAGACATGCCATAAGAAGGAGAATTGTGAGCATTTCCTGTTTGAGTGCACTACTACAATCCGTTTCTGGCAAAAAGTCAATGAGATTATTAATATGGTGTGGAAAACGAACTTTAAAATACTGTGGAAACACGTGGTGTATGGTTATATGTTAGATATTGATACGTTTAAAGAGATGAACATAGTTATAAATATTGCTACCTTTGTAGTATACAAGACAAAGATATTGAATGAAAAATGTATTGAACGTTTTCTGAAGGAAGAACTAATGTATCTAAAAATCACAAAAAGAGTAAATACATAGAAGAAATGATAAAGTATTTATAATGAATTAGTTTTGTGAATAGTACCCTTGCGTTGTATTTTTTTTGTATTTTTTTTTTTGTTCATTGCTGTCGTTGTTGTTTTTTTTATCCCTGCTGACTTTTCGAATTGAATTGTCTTGGGAAAGTTATGTACAGTTTAAAAATAATTGAGAGATGAATAAAAGTGATTTTTTGTAAAAAAAAGAAAAAAGAAAAAATAATAATACTTAGTTTTCCGTGACAACAAAAGCGAATCGATGTAACCTAACTTCTAATTTAAGTACAGGATTGCACTTCTGTTAAAATTCGGTCTAGTTTGATATTTAACCTTTTCGAACCACAAGACAACCTCATTTAAAAACATACCGTTTTCTGAAGACAAGGCATGAAGGAATAAGCAAGAAATATTGTCGGCCGTCAAGTTGTCGTTCATTGTGCAGGAACAGCCGAAAGTGTGAAGTGAATGTGTTAATAATGAGTTCTCATTGATATCTGTGTTAGTATTTACGTTACATTACATTACATATTTGCATATCCATGATATTATGTGCATATGCCTCATAAATACACATATTTATAAAGGATGAATGACATCTGAAGGTTTAAGCTAAATATCGCGTGTTTGCAGTAAAATACCAAAATTTCACTTGATCGATGAAGTGATTGCCAAAGAGTGTTTGATTTGACAAATATTAAACGACCTGAAAATTTTTAACTCTGTCGCTACGTGAAAATTGTTGTGTTTATTTTACACGAACAACTCCCGTTAACACCTAGGGTACGAGCATACCGTAAGCTCCCCATGTACTCGTGCCTGTTCGTTACACAAATTTGATATGCGCCCTCTAGAGCTGTACAATTTCCATGAGGAGAAACCACCACTCACATATTGCCGTTACTGTGTTAGGCATTCAATCATCAAAAATGTCTAATGAATGATTAATTTGTTCAATGACTTTAAAGACAGGTGGCAGATTGACATTAGTGAAGTGGAGTGGTGCAGTAACATAATGAAATCTTTGTTTTATAAAGTAAATTATGTGTGCTAAACAAACCAGATATTTTAATATGTGAAGCAATGTAAAAGTTCAAAATTCATCATCAATAGTATAAAGCATAGAATAAAAATTCCCAGCTTCCCTTTGAATTCTATTTTGTAACAGATGCACATAGATGTATGGTCATCTGTACAACCTACTAATTTTCTTCCATCCTTCACTTCATGCTTGTCGTCAAGAGCAACACAACAGAATAATTGGCATTTAAAAAATTAAAAACAGACATCAGCATATATGATACGTCAGCCTGCTAATTACGCAGGGCTGAAAATTGCCATGGTCATTGTCAGTCTAATTCTCTTTGATATTGTCGGCAAAAACTATTCATTCAAACTCCTTAAAATAGATGTACATTGCATCCCTTGGGAGTTGATTCTTTGATCCATGCAACTCCTAAATAATTGATAAGATCAACGACTACCCTGGATAATTGATGAGGTCTACGTGTAATTTGACACTTTTGAAATATGGATATTGTAAATTATTGATAAAATATTAATATCACATACATATTTTCATGAAATGTTAATTTACATGAATAATAAGTGGGAACTTTACTATTGTCAGAAATTGAGATCAAGTTTTGATGTTGTGAATAAAACAAAAACCAGGGTACATACTCTCAGAGTGGATTATCACTTACTATTCAGTGGGGATGATTAGTCTTACAATATTACACTCTAAATCCATCCTTTCTTCTTTACTAGATGTGTGACAGTCTGTGTGTGCAGGGACTGTGGATGAATGCAGTGAGCATACAAGAAAACTAGACAAGTCATTTATTTGTGTGCATTCTTCCATCCAGACAAATACAGTTCTTCTGCTCTTAAACACAATTATAACACACCTCGTCCAAAGTCTGTGTTCTAAATTGCCAATTGATAGTCAGGTGGGATGTGTTGTTTTAGTGCTTATCCACATAATCGACGTCATTAGGCATCATTCGTTGGAACTGTTGCCTGCAAGGCATAAGTTGTGAAAAATGATGCCTGCTGATGTAAAAAACGACATTGGCGCTTGCACGAGCCAGAATGTAAACAAAGACTTCGCCTGCGGTCGATCAAAACAATAGTCAAGAAATTTCTAGGTTTAACCTACTTTCTGAAGAACAACTGAATGTTCTGGTTTCCATCAAGGACTTGAAACGGACGAAAACGATAATCAAAGGTACATTGAACGTTTTGCAGAAGTATTGCGACCCTGTCGAGAAAACTTTTTCTTGCCGAACCACTCCAACATATAAGTACATATGACAAGTTTTATGTATAGTACGTTCTTATGCATGATTGCTGATGAGGTGTGTTATAAAACACATATTGACTGGCCATGAGGGCAACAGCATACCTCTTTAACCCCTCGGGCCTGTGAGTCACCCCCAAAAACAGACTGTTTCCCTCGGCCTTTGGCCTCGGGAAACAGTCTGTTTTTGGGGGTGACTCACAGTCCCTCGGGGTAAAGACGTATGCTGTTGCCCTCATGGCCAGTCAATATGAGTATACTATTTCCATCAGCTTATCCAAGGGCAAATTTAATCATGGTAAAACAATAATAATTTCAATAGATGATCTAAAATGTTCAAACACAAAGAAACTCCTCTACGGTAATGGTGTTGAGTTAAAGATCTTTTATTCATGAGATAGAAGTAAATATATACACAGTCGTTTCAAAGTACCACGTTCCTGTACAACATTTACAAAATTAACTTATCTGGGACCTTTGATGACACTATAATTTACATTTCAGATTTGCATTTTATGTTTATACTCTTTCAAAAACAGTTACACTATACTCTCACAGTGACAAATTCAGTAAAACCTTTACACAATAAAATTTCAATGACAATATCTTTAATGTAGATTTCAGTTTTCCGCAAGTTATAGTAGCTTTATGTACACCTTTTCAATAATATCATACAAGAGCATTCTGGAAAATTTTGAGAAAAGCCTGTCTCTAGAAATCGAATAAGAACTACATGTAGCATAATTCTGTACCATATGTTTTTTACAATATCAACATAAACGTACAAATACATCACTGTTTGGGTTCAGCCTTTCTGATAAATTATACATTTAGATGACGCTTTCAATCTTGCCATATTAATTCTACATGTTGAGATACAAATCTACACTTTATCACCCATTTTCAGAGACAGTAACCTATGCATGTTGAGATAACACCTTTCATGTTGAGATAGTAACCTCCATGTTGAGATAGTACCCTCCATATTGAGAAAACACCTTTCATGTGGAGATAACACCTTTCATGTTGAGATAACACAGCCTCCATGTTGAGATAACACCCTCCATATTGAGATAACACAGCCTCCATGTTGAGATAACACCCTCCTTGTTGAGATAACACAGCCTCCATGTTGAGATAACACCCTACATGTTGAGATAACACCCTACATGTTGAGATAGCACCCAATGCATGTTGACATGTTAACCTTCCCTGACGCTCCATTACCTCAAACACTGTTTTGAATACCCACACTTGAAAATAATTAAGTACAACTCTTTGTGTGATGCAGTTCATTACAACTCTTGAGGTAACCCTTTTCTTTCTATGATGCAATTCTGATAAGCAAAGTATAAATAAGTTGACACGGACAACTTTTTGAGGTCAAACTTACATGAAAATTACAGCTACTGAAGAAAACTTGATGAGTAGTTACAGTAAATATAAAAGAGCCATGGAAACATTTTACCTTAATTTTCATTTGATTGCAGCATTTGAAGGTTACCTGTTCATTTATGAAATATGCTGTACCAATACATATAAACAACAAGTTTTAAACATGAAAGGTTTCATTTAATCAAGAATGAATAAGTAAATGATAATGACAGCAGGCAACTAAAAGCTGAAAGTAAATGTATAGTAAATTTGCTGGACGGTAAGCTATGAAGATCAGAGTATACCTGTTGTTAAACTACCATGGAGCTAAGGAGACACATCCGTGCCTTAAATTTTGTGAAAATCCACTGAAAACTCTTCTAAAATGATCTTGTAAAAAAACATGAACCAACATTTGACAGCTAGTCTGAATGTGATGGAGGAAGCCATTGGTGGAAGTTTGGACAAAATTTTGATTACTTTGAAGATAAAATAACACACAGTAACCACTATGGGGACTCACATACAACAAAACAATAAAACTGTCAATATAAATACAAACATGTAAACCTCTTGAAACATGCGATTCTTTATCTGTTCACTTGGACAAACAAAACTTGTTATCTTATTGGCTATTAAAAAAAACACAGCAGAAATGATCCACCGATAGGAACATGCGATTTGAATGACTAAAAATCATTTAACAGAAATAAATCAGCAAATCTTACATATCAATTCACAAGGTGAAATCATCATAAATCATTAAAAATCCTGGTTTGAATGTTGCTGGACGGTTACATAGGGTAAGTTTGAGTTAAACTTCGTTTTGCAGCAAAATAAAGGAAGTATATTGAGATGGAGAAATCACTACTTATGATTGGTTTACACTTGAGAAACCGGGTAGAAAATCTGCCTATGTTAATGAGATTTCAGCACCCTCAAGCGCTCCTTCAAGAACCATTGGTGTGTGTTTTTTTTTCAGTCTCAAAAAGTGGCCCATTTCTAATCCAAAAGAGAGATGTTGGCCATAAAACTGCATCTTTTGCACTTAACAGCTGAAAGGATCTTTCAATTGAATTTTTGGAGGCACATCTGCCGGATTTTTGTCTAAGGCTCAGCAATAGTTTGTATGCTACAATCATAAAAGTGTTTAAACAAACACTGTGTCTTATCTGCAGTTGTCTCTGCATGCATGTTTATATTGTTCGACTATGGACAAGTTGCATCAGCCAAGTGTGCATATTTACCAGGACACTTCCCCTTTGTAAAAGCAAACTCTGGTGATGAGTTTACCACATTACAGAGATTTAACATCTATAAAGTAGATTGACATGTTCATTTTGTTGAAATAAAACATGGGAGTTGAAATTTCAACTGTTTCAGGGTATCTCGAAGTGTATATGTTGCCATATCAAAACCCGGAAGTGAGTGGCCCAAGTCAGTTGCCTTACCCAAAACACTGTGTCGTTTGTGTTTGCAAGGCAGTACAATTTCCATATTTGGCATGAAGTACCTGTAACCTTTCAAAATCACATGACTAAAGTATTGTTCTGGCTCAAGACCTCCATGACCCCTACTAACCTGTGCCTGAAAGATGGGCTGTATATCATAGTAATTGCAATGAATGACTAGTACCGAGCCGATAAATTCCAAATAAATAAAGCTAAAACCATCAGAATTTTTCATGTTCCTAATAATTATTGTATCCTTAATTTCATTTTTCTTTTTGGCTTTTCAATTAGGGTAAATAACTTCTTAAAATGTGTTTACATCTGCAGCAAGGTCTGTGGTCTACCATGTTGACAACACCTGCACATTTGAAAGCGAGGCTCTGGCTATAATAAAATATGCAAATTCACTACCCAGTTTCTCGAGTGCTAGGCACATGGAAATTGGGGAACTGTGGTTGGACAAAACATTACAGTAATCACATGTATACTTGTCAATTACTGCCTACTGTAAAATGATTCATGTATTACAATATCTTGACTCATTCAACCCCTCATATAATTCAGCCATCTCCTTATTATTGAAATAATGTTTCTTTATTGAAACAATGTTTCTCTTACTTTTTACAGACCAGGAAATTGTTGGCCATCAATCCTTTCCTGACATTCACAGCCAAAATAGCTAGCAACACATTTGAATTTACACAAGGATTATGTATTTTCTCTTGAGTTTCCGAAGTCAGAAAACTGCCTGAAATTCTTTTTCATGCATATTTAAAAATCCCAAGCAATGTAGTCAAAAAAAGAACTGATGTTAATGTACATGCCAACACTACTGAAGCATGCTGTAAAACAGATTTAAATGTTCAAAAATATTCATCTAAAAATCAACAACAATGTTGAGAGTATTACGGTACTTCTGTAAATTTAGTATTTTAACACACACATTACGAAAATTTTTATAGTACTACGTTCTTGCACTTATGGCAATTTATGGGTCACTATGACGTACCATATGTAATGCTTTCAGTGTGATATACTTGATTCATTCATGACTTCATGTATTTTGTCAATATGAAAATTAGGAGATAACTTATAACGAATGGCAAATATCCATGTACCTTTGAACTTTCTTTAGTTCTGTACAATTTGAGTTCTATTTATCAATACTTGCCTTGTAATTACATACTGATGTAAAAGCAATGTGGAAGCTGAAGTTACTATACAATTACAAAATCTGTGTTTTGCAAAAGTTTGATCACTGTCTCATAAAACACTGTGATTCAGCTACCATAGAGAAACATAAAATCATTGCTAAATAGAACGACAAAAAAAATCCTGTTGTTTGAGGAAAGATTGACCAATACACTGCTGTAGTAATGACTGTCTGACAATTTGGATTCACCAATGCTGTTTCACAGTTTTTCCAGAAAAAAGATTGAAATGCTTTTTTAAAGCAAAAATATAAACTTATTAAAACCTATCTGACGTCAGTCTTCACTGCAAAGAACATACAGAACTGCTTTTCTGGTTCTTCCTGGATGTCTCTGCTTGACGTTTGTAACCTGTACATAAATAATCAAAATCAAAGTTTGTGACAACCACTTCAAACGAATTTTCCATTCAAACATCTGTTTTATAATCAGTATTTGCATCATGTCCAATTAATTTTATCAACCTTTGATATTTAAATCAGACAAAGCAGTGTTCACTGCTGAATAAAACTTTGCTGCCATGGCTTTCATTAACAAATTGACAAGTTGATGAATCTATTAAAAATCATTAACAAGAGATCCCATTTTGGAGAAAAATATCTGTTGTTTTTGGAAATATTTACACGATTATGAATTTTTGATTTTTTTGCCATAAAAACTCACCTTCTAGGAAGACTGCTCTGTTAAACGTTCCACCTGCAACTGGCATGCTTTAAGAAACAAAAGATTGAGAGATTATCACTGGTATATACCGTACAACGAGGTATTTCGAGGTATCAAAAACGGAGGAGTGAGGGACAAAGTGCGGGACACGCAAACTGTAATTTATGGCACTCTGAGGGACGTCCCGCACTGTGTAAAATATGGGACTCTGAGGGAACGTCCCGCAGAGAGTTAAAAACTGGACTCTGAGGGACGGGGGCGCCCACTACGATGTGCATTGGTCCGGTACGCGCTGACGCGTTACTTTTCAGTTTGGCTTTTTCGTTTGCAATGGATCGCCAACAGCGTCGTCGACATTTTGAATCCCGCCAACAGAACGTGAAAAGAAAGATGAAGCTACGCCAGGAAATCGCTTCCAACGTTTATTTCGTTTTTAGCAAAATCAGAAGAAAATATAACTTTCTATGTAGCCAATTCATCATAATGCCCTGTCTGATGTGGCGCTTGGATTGCCACCACTGTCATGGCGAGAAATGGTATAATATCACAAGCAGATCGTGCCTCGAAGTTTATCGAAATGCTTTTACGTA
>LD360469.1:0-20801 GCA_001465055.1 Ptychodera flava | reverse complement strand
AACACCAAAGTGGCCACGGCTACAGCTGAAACTAATTAGTGTAAGCAGTTTTATTGCAGTTCACTGCAGTGGCTTCGCGCTCTAATTCTGAAAAGGGTTGTAAAACATGCCAAGTAGCAGAACACACATGAAACACCGACATTTCAAATAAGAGAGAAATTACTCACTTGTCTTTGCCAGGCCTGATCTTTACTTTAAATGTGGCATAAACTGGCCTGTGATCAGATATCTTGATACTTGCGCATGAATTATAATGGCCAGACTTGATTTCATTTGGTTTCCTTGATTTGTAAAGTATGCGGTCCTGTGATTAACCAGAATGACAATATATGAAAAAATTTGAAAAATAAAAATTCAGATTTTACATGTATACAAGCAATTATTGTCACGTAATTGGGCTGATGTACAACTCTGTTCCATGCAGAAGCAGGCAAATATTTCTGAGTAGCATTGTATTAAAGAAAACTTTCCTGAAAAAACAAAAACAGTACCAGGTTTTGGCATCCCATAAATGTTGGTTGGAAAGGTTACATGAACTTTCAGAGAACTTACTGTCAGTTGCAATACTTTGATCTGTTTTACAAAATTCTAAACTAAATACTTACAGTGTAAGATGGTATTCTTGACTTGGACGAACTATCATAAGTATCACTATTCAAATCAAATTTGTAAGTTGGGAAAAACTTGATATTTTGCTCCTGAAATCCTTTGAAAATTTCACCTGCAAGATATGAAACCAAGCTTACCTTGAATAAAACATTCATATATGATACATTGGTATTAGTATTTTCTCTCAACTGTTTTAAAAATTGTGCAATTCATGCCACTGCCTGCCCTGAATACATGCATATACATCAACACAAAGCAGATAAATCTAAACCAAAAACAATACAGTCAGTCAAATTGTGTACTACACTTACCTTTGTCCCTACATTTGGTTAGTTGGTCATGTTTCAACAGTTGTTCAAAATTCACTGAATCTTCATTGTGCATTTTCGAAATCAACTTATCAACCTTGTCACGTTCCTCTGCTAGCCGGAAATTCATATCTCCACACCAAAACACAAAATCAAATTTGGAAGTGACATCATCTAGAAGTACAAAAAAAAATAATTCTAATCAGCTCTATGTATCACGGGTTGAAACAGTGAGGCAATTGGAGGACAATTTTTCTCTGATGTTTTTAATTTGTTGGTATGAACAATAAAACGACAGAATCACGGTAATTTGAAGAGAAGTGTTCGCATGTTCATTTCAACATGTGTATTTTACTGTCAAAAGACAGCAACATTCTATGATTACATACAGTCTGGCACAGGTAGAAAATTTATTTCACATTTTGAAATGCATGCAAATGTTTTAATTGGCAAGTTATTGGATCAAATGGATAATTGGTGCCAACTGACCCTGTCTAGATCAAAGACAGTCACACTGTCTGCATCATATGCCAGCACACTGTATCATATTAGTATACAATCAAACTGTCATGCAGAGAGTAACAGTACACCTATGTCTGACAGGTTTTGTCCCTTGAATAATCACTGAGTTGACAGGGTAACTTCACTTTTGCTTTTATTAAGGGTCAATTTTACTCTGTTACATTGCATTCAGTTTGTATTTCTGTTGACCAATATACAATTGCACCTGCATTTTTTCACAAATAGTAACACTTCTGAATCATGTAACACATCAATAATCCAGCAAAGGTACCTCTACAAAAACCTATAATTTCCAGTTGAAAGTTTCTGATATTAGGTGTTATTTGTATGTCAAAATACAAAACTATATTCAGAATACTGATGGGCAGTGCATGGATGTCAAATGGCATGAAACTTGCAGAAGATAGTTTGATCCCGCAAGTCTGTCAACGAAATTCATCTCAGCATTTGTAAACTGTACCCATACCATGTATACTAAGTATGGTAGATTACAGATCAGGAAGTAAGACAGATGAGAGACTGTATGCTTTCCAAACCTTGTTTAGCTCTGTATGGATACATCACTGGTACCACTTTAGGTAACTGTAACTCTTGACAAATTTTCCTGAAATCTTCAAGTCTGTCTTGCAGTTGACCATCACCGGCTGAAAACAGAAAATTCCATTTACAAGTCATTGACAATGACATAGTCCCCGCTTGTAATTGGGACTTTCTAAGTGGAAGTCATGGAAGTGAAGTCAATATGATGCACATGGAAAAAGAAATGAGGATTCCAAAGTCCTGTCTGTGACTGATGCCCATATTGGATTGTATTGTAAACAAATAGGCATTAGTATAAATGGCATAGGTTTATGTCCTTTCACCAAGTTGGACAGAATTAGGTGTGTCATGCCCTGGGTCTTGAAATGTCAAAGTTCAACTAATCTGCAAAGAAACTGGTCCAGGCATGCGTGAGTAATGGCCCTTGACATGAAAAAATTAGAACTCTTTTCCAAACATCACTAATTATACAAATTAGCACTAATTATGCACACACACACACACACACACACACATATATATATATATATATATATATATATATATATATATATATATATCAATCATCAATCATAATGTATTATCCTAATACCCAGTTTGAAAGGAATTGGCTCAGGCATGTCTGAGATATCTGCGTTGACGGACAGAATGACAGATACATAGAAGGAGCTCAATCCATAAGTGCCCTGGACTTCATCCACAGGGACTAATAAAACATTCGTTCTGTGGGATTTTCAGCATTTGTGAGTCAGAGACAACATTTCTTATAAAACTGAATTTCAGAAAGAATGATGAAAAAATGTTTCCATTAAAAGCTATTGATACTGTCGTTTAAAGATGCACACAGCAAATGAAAGTCATTGAATTTTGAGAAAGTCTTGCTTTAACCTGATGAATGTCTACAGTTTTATATAATTTTTTGCCAATTTAGTCTATGCTATGGATACTATACCGGTACATGTGTGATACAAAATTCAGATTTTGTTTTGAGAAGTTTGTCAACAAACCTTGTCAATAACATATTTCAATGATTAATCATGTTTGGGAAAGTTCAAATCACAGTTTAATTGTCAGACTTTCACACTTTCAAACTTGTGTTGATGAGGAATAGGATCGGGGTCAAATACTATGAGTCTTGTGTGCCATACGCATGTTCTATGTATCCACAGTCCCGTATTACTTACATGTGAAATGTGATGTTATAAAAAGGAATGAAGATCCAAAAAAGTTGAATGATAGGCCTATTGCACCCTGTAAAAAAATAAAGAAATTTATAAAATAAGAGAGGCATGTATTCAGCTTTCATTATTATATTTTTGTACCTGATTTAATATGGTGAATTTTTCTTCAGGACACATATGGTTTGAATTCAACCTATCTGTTTCGAGGTACGGGAATCTGACGAAGAAGATGAAACATCTTTTGTCAATTTTATATATTCCACTTGTCAATATTATATTTTTTGAGGTGTACATTTATAGCTTTTTTATGCAGGATGTCATGGGAGATCATAGTACACCATTTGTGTGGGAAATGACTGGACCTATCCTGTTAAAATAAAGTAGAATAAATAAAAAAATACATAAATAACAAGAGTTACTTCCAAAAGTTTAACAGGAAGTCTACTCTTTGGTCTTGCTTACCTTAGTTTTAATCATGGATCCTGGTCGTGTTGCCACGGTTGCCTCTTCAACAGCTGTTAAATCCAAACAATGAAATGAGATCCAGTTGACAAACTATCAACAATTTCTATACATACTGAAAATTCTTCATTCTCATTTATAAATCCTGCAGCAACTGTTGATTGAGATCACTTTAACAAGAATATCCATAAAGCTTATGAGTCAAGGGCTGAGACAATAACATGTTGTAATGAATGCAAAACAGAACTACCAGTACATCCGTATATTTCTGTTCATGACAAGTACCTTTGTGATCAATTCTATTCAGGAAAGACATATCTAGATGTGTCATATTTTTCCATTTGTGACTTTGTGAGGTGAAAATGTTTGTATATCCAATTTCAAAAATAGTAGACTTTCAAAATACTGAAAGAGTCAAGATGTAAACTTACGGGAACAAAACCAAATAAGCTCTCTCCTGACATAGATTGCCAGATGTAAAACACCAAACATGTTTGAATGTAAAAGTACATGAGTTGGACCGAGAATTGCTTGTATCTGAACTTCCCACTCGTTTCTGGAATAGACATGAGAAAAAATCAAGCTGCACTGTTGAACAAAGCACTCATCTGTTTCCGATGAATGTGGATTTCAGTAGAATGGAAGGAGAGACAGGAACACTTAGAATTAACACAGGGATATCAGGAATAAACAAATCCATGCTGGACATGGGTCCTGGGATTGACATCAATGTAAACCTGGCAGACTTGCAGTCCAGCAGTGTGCATATTCTTCATCATACAAATACACTACCATTCAGTTCTCCATTTACATAATGCATCATTTTAGACAGATAATTATCCTCCATCAATAACGACTCATGATCAGTTGATTTGCATACTGAGACAATGCTCAATAATACACATTGTACGAATGAATACAATTATATAGAAAATTAGAAGAGTGGCCCATCAGAATGGCAAAGTTACACAGCAAGTTCTTATTCTATGCTCTACGCCAACAAGAATAGTGAAATACCCTCAATGCAGCTTGTCAACAAAGCGTTGATATGTGGAAAAATCACTGTTATTGTTTACTTTTTATTCTAGTCTGAATGAGGATTCACTTGTCAACAATAACAATGCGGTTTACACATGTACAGGCTGAGTTGATAAACTGAATACAGTGTATATAAACATGCATAGGGGTGTAGACATTAAAAAGGTAAAATATTTGAAAAAATCAAAAGTTAACATTACTGGCCCCTTTAACTCAAGTATCAGCATTACGGACAAACTGATGTGAACAAAGTGATGTAAACTGTTACAAATTGGCAAACTGAAATCAAAAATAAAAAGTGAAATGTCCCATTAGTTGATGAAGTGATATCTGTTGAATTAGAAGTAAATTATATTAATGAGAAATACACTCCAAACTGACTGTCACTGATGAGTGGAAAGCAGAAGTTACCTGAAAGGAGTAGCTTCTTGAAGACCAATGACATAAAAATCAGAAACATAGTCTGCATCATCAGGTAACATCAAATCTTCCAGATTTCTTGGCAGAACCTAAACACAATCAATCAAGGTAAAGTCATATTTCATAATATGTATACACATTGAAAGTTTGTATTACGTTTTGTGTTGCATTGTGATTCACAATTACGTTTCACATCTTTGTCAATGTTGTGAATTGCTTCTGAGTGTCACATTTCAAATGAACACTGTGATTCGCCATCTTGCATGTGAAAATTGTGAATGATCGCTACCAGTCACGTTAGATAATGACTTCATTGTGTGACTTCATTGGTTCATGAAGTGCAGTGATGAAACTTTTATCTCACTATCACATCCTGATATAGCAAAGATCAAAATTAATAAATGTGAAACAATGCCATTCATTACATCAAAGCACTGTAGAATACATTTGCAACAGTGGCAAGTCACTTCTACTTACAATTAATTCTCTTGATGACTTACATCGAAAAATACTATCATAACACAATTGGGTTCATATTTTTGTGTCACTGCAAAAACCTGATGAAATTATGCAAAGTCTTTATAATGTCATGAAAAGCAAGTGAGATCATTTAGTGAAACTAAGTTTTAATACGTGAATCATGTCCACGGATACGAGAGAATCAAAAACAACTCACCTTTTCTTCATGCATATTCCATGTTGCTATAAAGATACTCACAAGCTTCTCTGGAAAGTGTTTTGTCAATTCCTCGGTACCGAGAAGAGAGCGAGTATTGCGCACACCGCCAGTGAGATAACTCCTACATTGATTTGAGAAAAACAAATAAACAAACAACTATGAAGAAAGATGTAAACATTTGTTGGTTTCATCACAATGTGAGACAATCTTAACACCGAGGCAGCCTAAGCTATGTCTTTTTTAACATCATGTTATTTTAACAGAAACAGTGTTGGTAGTAGACTTTCAACAATATTGCAATATTGTTGAGAAACATGACTCTTTTTGAGAGCTTTTGCATTTCAACAACCAAGTGAATTTAAGTTTTAACAATAGATTGATTGTACCTGGTACCGGTACATGTAGGTATACTCCTCTGTACTTACCTGGTAGGTACACCCCTCTGTACATACCTAGTATGTACACAATCCTGTACAAACCTGGGAGGTACAGTATACAACCCAACTCAGTACATACCTGGTAGGTATACCACCTAACCAGTACATACCTCGTAGGTATACCACCCAGTACATACCTGGTAGGTATACCACCTAACCAGTACATACCTCGTAGGTATACCACCCAGTACATACCTGGTAGGTATACCACCTAACCAGTACATACTGTACCTGGTAGGTATAATGTACCACCTAACCAGTACATACCTGGTAGTTATACCACCCTGTACATACCTGGTAGGTATACCACCTAACCAGTACATACTGTACCTGGTAGGTATAATGTACCACCTAACCAGTACACACCTGGTAGTTATACCACCCTGTACATACCTGGTAGGTATTTCAACCAGTACATACCTGGTAGGTATACCACCCTGTACCGTTACTTACCTGTTAGGTATACCACCCAACCCAGTACATACCTGGTAGGTATAAAAACCTGTACATACCTAGTAGGTATACCACCCTGTACATACATGACACTGATATGTATAGGATTATAGTGCTTCAGTCTGACGGTGAAAGGGTAATTTATGATATTGAAGCTTGAAATGTTTAACCCTTTCGCCACCATGGTTTAGGCGAGACCCATCGTTATCAATGGTCATTGTGGACTTTTGTGAAGGATATTGAGGGTGAAAATTAAACAGATGTAAAAATCAATTACTTCATCTTTGCAGCTTTTGTTGTGATGGTTGAGACGACACCAGTTGACATGAATGACCGTTCAGACATGGTATCGGCATTTCTGTTCAATGGTTCTGATAACGGAGCTGAATTGACTCTTTCTGTTTGCCATTCATTTCGTAGTGGTGATAGTGTGTCCAACTCTGGCTCATGTATCTCTGGCATGGTATATGCAAGTCTCTCTCTTTTCTGATTTCTAACCAGTCTGTTAGAATTGGAAGCAACTGTATATTGTTCATCATCTGATTCTGTTTGAATCTCATGTTCACTTTCATTTGCTTTCTGTTCCAACATTTTGGCGTATCGTTCCATATTAACTTCACCTTCCTCCAATTCCTCCTCCTCTGAATCCTGATCACCTGAATCAGAATCTAATGGGATTGACTGGTCCGAATCTGAATCTGAAACTGAGTATGACACTATTTCCTTTTGCTTTGCACCAAGGGGTGTCTTGAGATTTTCAGTTCTCTCATTCTCAGTATTGACTTTATTCACACTTTTGTCAACAACAAAGCCAGTATTGCGTTGCCGCACTTGTGGTCTTGGAGATGCCATACCAATGGCATCAAGGTGATGTGTTCTAACTTTGTTGATATTCTTAGGGTCTACTGTCCTTTGGTATGTATTACTCTGTAATAGCTGATGGTTTGTTTCGGTATCACTGGTACTGTCTGAGTCATCATCAGACATCTCTGCAGTCCCATCTGCTGACTGTCTTCCAAGCTGACTTTCCACAGTACGTCTATCTATCCTGGGCCTGGAAAATTCAGATAGATTCAAACTTTCCCTGAAAGACAACAAAAAAGGTATGGAATAAATGATAACAATGGCGAGCAAGAAATAAGCATGGAAAAATGGCAGAATAGTATGGACTGACACTCTCATGGCTGATAAATTTTGTAAATGTAGATGAGATAAAACAAAATAATGCATTACTTGAAAGCATGACACAAAATTGTATCCAGGTGTTTACGCAATGGCACTAAATGTACAAAGCAGAGATGATCGCTGCAGATTTTTGAATGTGCCCAAACTGTAATAAACACTCACTTTGAGTCTATATTAAAATTTTAAAATGGAAGTCTATCTATCTCTGGCCTTGAATTTCCATCTTATTTTGCCAACAGTCACCATCTACATGTAACTGTAGTGTTGGCATCTAATTCTGGTATTGGGTCCAAATCTAACCCTGGCATTTGTCACTTCCCATCTAACCAAACATATGGTATCGATGAAACAATGGCACTGAACCCCATCTAACCCTGGCATTTAGTCGTTACCTAAACCCTGACATTGGGTCTATGTAAATGTGAGCCTTGGATCCCTGACTGACCTTGATACTGGATCACTTACTGACCTTGACACTGGATCCCCAACTGAACTTGACACTGGATCCCCAACTGACCTTGACACTGGATCCCCAAATGACCTTGACACTGGATCCCCATCCAATCTTGGCAGAGGCTCTCCTATGGGATTTCTCTGTCTTCTCATACTATCTGTAAGTAGATTCCTCCTTGGCGATGATTCCTTTCCTATTGGTGATAGATTTCTCCTCAATGGTGGTAATTCTCTGCTAGATGACGATAATTCATTCCTCTGAGGTGATAATTCTCGTCTTGGTGATAATTCTCTGCTAGAAGATGACAGCTCTGGTACTGATACAACATCTTCATCATCTTCACTACTCTCATGGCCAGAGTCTTGATATCTTGATTGTTCCATGGTCACCTCCTCGGTGTCACACTTTCAGATGGAATCACAGAGTTGCCTCTACAGTCTGAAATTGAAGATGATATGGATACCTTTATCATACGTTATATTGCTTGAAAAAACTGAATTGATATCAGTTTCACCGTTCATTTTGAACATGTCTACTATAATAGTAAAACATGCTGTGAAAATAACCAATATCACAAGACAGGAGATATTCCATGATTCATAATAATTTGCCCCTTGGACATTCCTCAGTGAAGTCTGGCATGTCTTGCATGTGTAGACAAATTTTTATGGACTAATTTTACAAATTCTGAACTTGTACCTTTAAGCACACCACTTTTCTCAGTTTCCACTTTAAATGCTTTGAAAAAGATTATTTCAATTGAAAAAGGAGATACCACTTTTGTGAATTTCTCCAACCACTGTGTCCTCAGCCATACAGAAATGTGAGGGAAAAATAGGAGACTAGTCCCACTTAATTATGTAAAACAAAAAGATATTGACTTTTTCCAATGGCTGTGACAAAATAAATTTATAGGAAATTTGTATGATTTACTAGGAGGATGACAGCTTCTGTTGGTCATACCAGTAACTTACTTGCCAAAAGTACCACTTGGCAATTGTAGTACCTGCAGACCACGGTTTTTTTGGTTATTTGACAGTGATTTTGAAATATTTAACATATACCTATCTAATCATACTTTTGTTAGACATATTATTGGTATGCTTCACATCACTGCTAACATGTAGAACTGGAAAAGTTATTGGATCACAAACCTTCGTGGGTACAAATCAAAGAATATTGTGGGTAGTTTACAGTACTATACAATACAGTATTATCAAAGACGTATTGTATTGATCTCATAGATTGATGCTCCGTTTTGCAAAGTACATGTACAGGTTAGATGTCACATGTCAGGAAGGATTTGCTCATCTCTGTCAAGAGATTTTTTTACTTCTTTCATGAAAGGTCGAGGCTGAGAAGATATTCCAATCACAGTCAGGCAGGCAATACATAATCAGATATATTGCTACAATACCAGTAGTTAGTCACTGAGTAACAGACTGTCTTTCATTTAATGATTTGCCAAAATGAAGTTTTTGAAGATGGTGACATCTGTATTATTTGTTGAGCACCAACTGTAAAAGTCACTTCTCATGAGATATACATGTACATGTAAGTTTCCCATACAGTAAAGGAAGGTGTTAGTAGTACAGACACTCCACTGTACAAGTGAAGCAGGCAAACTAAACTGGGAATGACATGCCAGGACATACTGTATGACAGTCATGCTTCTTTCACTTTCCATTCACAATACATTGTAAATATTTTGAAAGAAAACAGAATGGCTGTTTCTAGGAAACATAACAATTACCCGTTAGGGTAGAGACAGACTTGAAAAGGACCTTTGGTACCTTAACACCATATATAGGTTTAAAGACCTGAGGTCTCTCAATATTTGATAATGCTTTTGAAAGTTCCAATAGCTACTACTTTTGACATTATTTTTATGATTGTACTTTAAAACTACAATTACCCATGCAGATAAACTTACTGATGGGTTTGCATACACATTATCATCAACCTCTGTTCATGACTGAATATTTCAATATAAACACAATAATTATTAACCATGTACCTGTTTACTACCAAATCATTAATGGTTTTACATTTACTTGCTTGAAACCAGGACAGAAAACTGATAACGCATTATGTGACACTACAACAGCAGGCAGAATTGACTAAGAAGATGTAACAAGTCTAGTAAGTTCTACGGTTGGCTGCAGTTGCAGCTCAGGAGTGTACTGTACCAAATAAGGTCATCTTCAGTGAGTTGACTTAGATAATCTTAGCAAGCACTTTCCTGGTTGTTTTTGAATCGAACTGAAATTGTTTTAGTGGCTTTTACTAAGGTTCTTCATTATCCTCACAATTGGTTTGCTGAGTAAAAAATCCTTTCTGCAGTGAACAGAAGCATAAAATGAATGGCCTTGTTGCTATGGTCACTGCATAGTGATCCCTAGATACTTCAAGCAGTGTTGCGGCCAGGAATTTTAGATCAGGGGACACTGTGTCCCACTACCATTTATTTTTGGGGACAGTTTGTACATTTTGGGAACAAGCAGTTGTCAATAAAATTTTGCACTATTTCGTAACACCTTAGTTTCACTGAACAAAATTCAAGCTACCGGGACCGCATCGCTATGCTTGAATTTCAGGCAATTGAAGCAGTATACCGTATCTGCCGCAAATCAGAGCTCAGACGGACTACAGTCAAGCAAATTATATCAAGTGCAGCGTTTTGATTACTTTTAATCATATAGCTTCGTCAGTAACAGATATTAAGCTTACTTGTAGACTACATCCATCACGATCGACTCACGAGTGCGCCCGAGGTGACCCGCAGTACGCAAGAGTGCGGGACAACGGGTTCCATTTTGGGGACATTGTCGCAAGGGCGCGTCCTGGCGGCAACACTGTTCAAGTACCAAAAATACTGTGTTTATGTTTTCTAAACATTGCAATCTCTTTTCAAGTTGTGCCTTATACAGATTACAATTTGTCTAGATTACGAGTTTGGCAAATGAAGAGACTGGTTAAATGAAGGTTACCAATTTGCTGATGTGTAAAATGTAAAGTGTTCTCTGTCATGATGATAAGGGTTGGACACTGGGTGTGTAATATATTTATTACACAGATGATGAAGCATGCTCACACAACCAACAATGTCTGTTCTGCTGACTTCTTTAATTCAACAGGCAAATTGGCGACAAACCTAGAAATACTCCTAGCCATATAAAAGCATTACTGTTGTAATCCTCTGCAGGCAATGTGCTTCAATTTGAATAGAAATATTACCATTATCATCATTTTATGCAAATTTGTGAGCACAAAGTGATGGCTATATAGATAAACATTAGAAACCTTCTCTGCTCTGAGAATTATGACCCTGTATGTTTGTGGACCTAGTACCTGCTCGCCAAACTTGTTACTACCTCACTCACTCAAGAATTCCTGTCTCTTTTGTTTATGAGTGACCGATGGAATTGGCCAGCTTAACATCTAATCCCCTGCACCACACATACCTGGATCTCCCAGTTAAGTCATGTTTTGAATGAAAAGCAAAGTAAATCATTGACAATGAACTTGAATTGATAGATGGCTACATTTGCCAAATGTTCAAAAAACAGCAATTGACTAACACCACGTGAATGGCCAATGCCAACATGTGGTAATGCAAAAGCCTGGCATTGGGAAATGTAGCATTAACTCTTTGAGGCCAAAGTCAAATTTTGTCGCGTTTATAAAATTTATCCTTGTCAATTTTTTGCTAAATTTTGAGAAAATTTAGCTAAAAAAATGTCTGTTTTGTCCAAAATCATAAAAATGTTACAGAAAAATTCATAAAATTAATAAAATGTTGCACCAAAGTTTTAGAGCAAAAAATTACAGCTCTCAATGGGTTAAAAATTATTCCATGTTATTGCAAAATCTGACATAATTTTAAACACTTATAATTTCGGAAAAATTTAAAAACAGACTACTGATCCACTCTCTCCCGCCTCATGCTGCACAATATGATCATTTTTTGTTATGTTATTGAAAGTGACACTGTAGGATGAGAAATGTCAGTTTAACGACTCTGAGCAATGTTTTCCTTCAAATTTGCTACCATCTTTCACATTGTTGAAATCTCGCCAAATATGATGCATTAAACTGTTGTTTTTCAGTCTAAAGTATCACTGTCCTCCATTTTATTATTTTGGATGGAATCACTTATGACCAGCAAACAAGCCAACTGAAATTTGCAACGGAAGATTCATTGCCTGTGAGCAGTGAACAACAAATCCGCTGTGCATAATTTCTGTGTTTTCAATGGTCAGGCATTGTTTGTAGCCCTATGGGCCAGCTACCAACAAAACAGAAGATGCCAGTGCATAGCTTGCGGGATATCATTATTGCAGCTACACGCACCACTAACCTACATTTACATAACCCATTTGGTTACAGACGCAGCATGAATCTTGATCGTTGTGCTACTGGGCAAAGTTTGGTTCCAATTCTGAGCATATATGGTTGATTCTATCCATACTGATTGTTGCTGAAATAATTTACTTTCATATTCATCTCTTGATGTACATACCACACTCCCTGCTAAGTGTATTGAGCAACATACGGTATTAGGTAAATCAGAAAAAAGTTGAATTAATTTCAGCTACTGTGGTGGAGGGGCCACAGGCGTTCTGTTTTGTGGGTAGTTTGTAAAAATGTAGTTTCTGCTACGTTCCGACGTTCTCTTCTGTAAGGCTACGGAAGAGAACGTCGGAACGTAGCAGAAACTACACTTTTACAAACTACCCACAAAACAACGCCTTTGGGAGGGGCAGTCGTACTTGAGCATGGGGTCCGTAAAGACAAGAAATTCCGGAAAAGTATTGGTGAGAACGCAACATATTGATCAATGTCACTAAATAATGATTTGCCATAACAAAAGTTCCCAGAAACGATGTCATACTGTGAACATTTCGAATGTACATCGTGTCAACCATGCGATGTGTAAGAGTGATTGCAACTGTTTTATATACATGTAGTATTGAGCTGACTTGACCCCATATTCCCAAAAATTTCTTGGGATCTCATTCTCATGAGCTGAAGTGTACTTTCGGTTTTTAGGATCTCAAACCTGTTGATTTTTTGTCTACCTTCCGACACAGGGTCAGGGGGTTTCGACATCCACGGCCAATTTCATGCTAAGAGTCTGTTTATAAATTTCGGGCAAGTTCCTTAGTAACGACTACGCTTTGTGATTTTATTCTGCCCGCCCTGGTGACCCGCTAAACTCGTTATGATTAGCAGTGCCGCGTACTTGTATAGACCGTTGTCAATGCAATGCAATGACAGCGCGTCGATCCGCGACTATACTGCTGCGGCCGGCCATGGCACACACAACAGCAGTGCATGCACGTACCCGTCATTTTTTGTAAGGTCGTAAAAGGTATGTGTGTGTGAAACTCTACAGCTATACTTCTTTCAAAGCGACAGAGTAACTCCTTACCTACATCGTCTGCCTGGAAAATAGTTTATAAGTATCGTCTTGTGACACGGTCTACCTGAGCCCAGAAACTACAACATATAAATGCCGGATATTGGCATGCAGCACTAGTACGCATGTCCAAACTACCGTCAACGAGTACGAACTCAGATTGTCGTAAATAAATAAATACGGGTGCCATGGCAACAAAGTGTACTAGGCAATATTGAATTTTCTTTGGACCAGAGGGCAAGGGCCGAAAATTAACCAGTATTACAGAGGGGTAGCAAAATGAACCATACATCTCTAGTACTTTTATTGGCAAAATACAGTACAAAGTACTTACAAAGTAAATTGGAAAGAAAATTTCTACTGAAACTTTATACTTGAAAGGAAGACAATGCGATGGATAAATATTAATATATTTATTTATTTAGTAATTCATTCATTTATTCATTCATTCATTCATCGACAGGCAGTATCAAAGAGTGCAGTAAGGTACAATCAACTGTTGCAAATAACATATATTTTGATGAAAACATATACAAATGAACAATAACATTTGAACTTTAATGTTAATAATAATAATAATAATATTGGGTTCTTATATAGCGCACATATCCACAAGTACATGTGATCAAGGCGCTTTACAATTATTATTACCCCTGGTCACTGGACCTAATATGATACCACTCAACTCCCTTGGGAGCAAACAACAGCTCACATGTGCAGCCAATAAGCGCAGCAGAGCTAAACGCACACATAACAACCTCTGTCCTACCAGGTACCCATCACTCCTGGGTGGGGTGAAACAATGGGGAATAAAGTGCCTTGCTCAAGGACACAACACCAAAGCCATGCCGGGGCTCGAACTCACCATCCTTTGATCGTGAGTCCACTGCTCTAGCCACTGGCCCATGATGCCTCCACATGTTGTAAGGAAAGCGTGCAATAAGTGACCAAACAAACAAATAAACAAACTAAATTAGTAAGTTCATATATGTCTTTCCAGTAAACACTTGCTATCTTTCTGACAATGTCTCACAAGTGTCCTAATCATGGATAAGACATACATCAATTAATACAATTACTTTCTTAATCTTCTTTGAATTATTATTATTATTATTATTATTATTATTATTATTATTATTATACAAGTTAAAAAACTTCTGCTGCCAATTGGCTAAATATTTCTCCTGTATTATTACTTGGCCGTGGCATGAGAGGAGAAGATACTATAAAAATTCATAGCAAAAGTTGAAAATATAAAATATGTGAGCATTTAATTCGAAATTAAGCACATCTTTTGAAACAATAGTGTTAGATTTGAAGACTGGAAAGATAAAAAAGGGTATTTGACTTTATGCAGGGAAAAGCAGCAAAGTGTTTGAAGTGAGTTCTGAGTTTATAGAATGTGTCCAATGTTGGCTAGTCTTGTCAACAAATCAGACAATGATATTTGATCATAACACTCAAGATATGAGAAAATTGTGAATACCATGTAACGTTTAAATCAGTACACTGAATGTGAACTTGATCTGTGTCTTGATATACTAAGATTTTCCTCGTGGCACATAAAGGGGCAGTAATACTACCTTTCCAATTCCGAGTCAGAAGCCTAGAGATATTTTGTTTCAAATAGTCTGCAATTCAGTGTTTCAGTATCTGTTCCTATCAAAGTTTTGTGGTACACAAAGATGCAACTGTCGATGTATGAAAAGAAAAGTCAACCAGGCTATCAAAATAATGCTCTCATGTAGCACCTCCATTTTTTCTTTATCTTTTAACCTTTACATCACTGACACAAAAATTTATTTTCAAATATAAATGCTAAAGATACTTATCCGTTGCACTGTTGTTTCAAATTTCTCATTGGTATATTGCTTTCAATGGTGCTTTTATAACTTTTTTGTAGCATTAAAAGTTACTATTCAAGTTCACACGACAAAGATGTTTACAGTTTATGATTTGTAGAATCATAAAAAAAATTACAGTTACCCAGAAATTAATGAACCTGTCACGGTTGCCAAGTAATCCACGTGCCGCTGTCTTCTGACTCAATGGCATGCCTCCAAACTATCGTAGGCAACTTAATAAAAACAAAATAACATCAAATAGTAAAACAAATTAATAGATAATGGGTTTGCTTCTCTTCCTATGTGGCGACCCGTTTTTTCATTTTAAGGTTATTTTTGAGCTCCCCAAAGATCCTGCTACTAAAACGATACTAAAAGAAACAGGAATATATTTTCATCAAGCGGTAAATTCTGACGCGCCTTGTCCTGCTTGTCTCAAACCGAAGTACGCAAGCGCGCATATATTATTGGGTTTTAATAGCTTTATTTCGCAGGCTTAGCAGTACACAGGTACAGGAAACGCCGCATTTGATTCATTCTGCCTCCGTCGTTAAGGCGTCCTGATCCTCTCTTAATTTCACGTTTTACAGGTAAGCTTACGATAAATTCTTTATAGCAAGCCAGTACGACACATTTCTCTTGACGGTTTTATTCGCAAAGCCACAAAATTATTCTCAAACCCACACCACCAAGATTCACTCCAGTTCTTGAAATACCACCAATGTCATGCCACGCTTGCGTGGCGTTTAAGTCGCGATAAGTCTTGTATTTGTTTCAACTAAACCATGCTTAAGTGAGATTCTGATTTGAACTATCAGCAAATTCAATGCATTTGCTAAAATGTCGGTAAATTCATCGATCCATGAAACGTCAATGTCATTCGTAGCTAGGCCCTGCAGGTGACAGACTGGATAGCAACCATTTGTTTACGCGTACTTACGGTGACCTCATGACCTTGTGGACATATACATGCAGGACGCGCCACAGATATATCGACACAGAGGACAATTTTGGTTCGCTGAATATAATACGATACAAAAAATGTACATAAACGATCAAGATTTTCATACTTTGTAATCCTGGACAGCCGTGTATTCTTGATATCGAAAGCGCAGTTCAGATTCGCCTTGTTGACATCATGTCACGCCCGATAGCAGTTTGTGGTCCGCTCCACGCAACAATCCAATCGTTACACGACCTATAGTCTCATATTATCCGTGTACAAAGACGGTGTAAGTAACATTGAAAACGGATGGCTTTGTATTAGGACTGGTTGAAAAATGGATATTTAAACCATTAATTTTGAGAAGATCAGACATATAAAACCTGGTTACCCATGCATAACCCCACTGGCTATGTATAATGTAAAAGAGCACATAAGCTTTATATGTCAGCGAAAATAACTTAAAACGAACACAGAAACAAATGTTAAAGCACACGTGGAATGTGTAAAATTAACAAGCCTTGAATCCTGTTACTATTCAAAAACAACTTGAAAACTTTTGTGATGTGCAAGTTTACCTTTAAAAGGGTTAAAACATCACTTTTATTGTGATTTCATCATATTGTATGATAATATTTACTGTCATGTAGTGGGGTGCAGGTTTCCATGGATATTGTGATCAAATTAGGCCAATGTATTGTCAAATTTTTTCAATACTACAGGCATTATGAAAGTGCGCAAAAAAAAAAATCTGCACTGAAATGGAATGCAATGTAGTCCAGAGCAGAACAATAGCAATTAAGTCATTTGTATAGTATTGCTTTGTTCTGCTCAAGTGATCAGGGATTTAATCACTTGATTGCAACAAATAAGTTGATAAAGTGTATCCATCTATCTAAAATCAATTCTGAAACAATGTATAAAAAAGACACAAAATTTATCAAACATAATAGAAAGCCATATCAAAACTAAAAGCTAAAATGTGTTGCAGAAGTAACAATAGTTGATAAAGAAGCAATTCAATGGGAGAACAATGTAATTACAGAGACTCTGCCTGGTGAGAAAGAAAAATCAATTAACCAGGTACCTATGGCTTTGTATAGTTTAGCCTTCAATAATTTATGTGAAGCTTCCTGGTTAGCAACCACACAATCTAATCTCTTGCCTCAATGATCAGTAAATGTCTAGCGTTGATCAATGTAATTGAAAATCACTTTCCCTTTGGTTCTGTAGATGTTAATTATGAAGTTATTTTTTTGCTCCACTAATTTTACTGATCAGTGACTCTTCTGAATGCAGAATGCAACATAATACCAGCCCTCATTGTCTTACTGACAAATGAATGAATTTAAAACGCAGTAAATGGACTGAAAAGAACAGCAGCTGCTGAAATTAAATCCATGAGACAATTAGCGATAGAAGCATTTCATTTGAATTTGCCAAGGATTCATGCTCATATTAGATATGTATACACATTTATGAAAATCCTTGACATCTTTCAATTTAATTAATCACTTAAAGAATTCATGTTGTCAGTCAGATTGCTTGGTTTTCATCCCAAATTCCGATAGGATTGTAACTCAGCGGTCAAGAGTTCAAGTAACCATTCATCCTAGAGATCAGATGTTGGAAGTCCGTTAGTATCCACTTTATCCTAGAAATAACTTTATCACCAATGTATGTGACACAAATCATACAATGCTTCAGATTCATGGATGTTACAATTCAACACTCAGCACTGTGCAATCTAATCCTGACATCATAATTATTATATTTGTCTGAAAAGAAAAAAAGGAGGTGAAGAAAGTGAACCACTTTGCAATTGTTTCCAATTGCCAAGTTTGAATTTCTGTCAAATGTAAACCAAGAAATATGGAAATTTCAGCTACATGACGTAAGTACCAGTAATATAACAAAAATGAACACAAACTTGAGTGGTTAACTATTACTTGAGGATATACATGTACTTAGGGGGTCAATATGCCGAACAGCATATCTAGCAATCTTAGGAACATGTGTGGTAATTGTTTTATGAAAAACAGTAAAGTTAAAAGAAATTAAAATTAAATTAAAAAATATTTTTCACCCAGAACCAGAAGTATCAAGATGTCAGTGAGTGAGATCAGACGAGACATTGATCGATTCCGTCAACGTTATAAGGTGTTACAACAACAACAGTTCACCTTTGTGGCTGCAATGGACAACAGTCGTACAGATTCCTATGAACGAACAAAACCAGTACGCAGCATAGCAACGGTAAGTTTACAGACTCTGTTAAGAAATTCACAAGATCACACAGGAATATAAGAATTAGCAGAAATACACGGTATGTAGAATTTGAAGTTTTATACTGAACCATGGAATGAAGACCATGATAAACAAGTGTTTTGATGTTGCTGACCCAAACCATAGAGAAGTCAATGCAGAACACCTTTCTTCAAAATATCATAAATCTTATGATATTTTTTTCACAAATATTTTTTAAGTAACCTTTCATAGCCACTGATAATATAAAAGAATTTACACAAGTTTGGGCCATCAAAAATAAAAAGTATGCTTCTCATCCTCCCATGCGTCAATTCAGACCTGCCGCGTCCAAACCTTGTTTTCTGCTCATGAGGAAATAAAATGAAAACAAATAAATGCAAAAATGTGCGACAATAGTGCATAACACATTGCTGTATAAAACAGAACCGTAAACACAATAATTGACACTTGTCTTCAGAACTGTACACATATGCAAAGTTCTGTTATATTAAAGGGCCTATGACATTTCCAAAGATTTTATTTTTCCCCGTCAAAAACTCAGCTAGGGGACCTGTCTATGGATTGCATATTGTGTCAGTTCAGAAAGATGTGCGCAAATGGAGAAATTTGACTCCTTTTTCTTGCCCGGTGATCAGGGGGCCACTTCGCACCCGAGCCATTCAGCGGTATTTGCACATTGACCAACAGGTACAATTGATATAATTTGTTCCATGCTATTGACACAAAAGTGTACTTAGTGGTTCTTGCGTAAATTAGACCACAAACAAAGTCAGCTATATAAACAGTGCTCACAGACGCCCAGTAAACACTGGCAAGGAAGCCACACCGGCAGTCCAGCTGTAGGGACTTATCAAGTTGCTCCAGCGAGGACAGTGTTGACCAGAATTCAGAAAGTGGTTTCGAGGGGAACTGGCGTGAAGGCGCATATAGGTATACCAATTTGAACCCCAGGCATTCGGGATGTCAGGCGAGTGGCACCAAATCAGAGTAGGAGTCACTCTTAAGGACAAGTGCGAGTGGACAAAGCAATAGAATACGCGGGACCGATTGAAAAGTACAATGAGGCCAAGTTTCATTCCTTTGTATTAAATAAGACAGTATCAGTCTTAGTTTGAACTTTTTATGGTTGATTTTATTTCATAAAAAGTGAAGCGATCCCACGCCTGAGTATTTCCATTCAGTGAGTATAACACATGCATATTTGGCACGAAAGCAGTTATAGCGTACACTCTTGTACACCTAATCAGACAGCCTGACAGGTCATTTTAATTTACTTGATTGGCGCGGCGATCGATCGGCCATACGTGTATCATGTGATGCCGGAACACCGTTGGTGATCTCATGAAATGACTGCGCTTTATGGATCTTGTTTGGCAGGACCATGTCACTATAAGAGCAAATTAAAACGTTCTAAGGCACTACGATGTTTGCTGGGTGTACGTTCTGAGCAAAGGAAGCCTTTGCCTCACACCCTTATGGGCATGGGATTTGCGAAGTTTGAAAGACTGTTTTGCCCGTATTAAGATAAGTCGTCAGCTGAACTTCGAAAAGCAGAAAAAAGTCGAATGCGTTGGGTTAGGGGTACTAGCCCACCCGTAACTTTTACTTACCTTTTATCTGGACAAAGGGGCGATACGCAATGAAAGGCAGTGGCGTAAGCTAACCTCAAGACCCAAAGAGTAATTTTACATTTGGTTGTTTGGGCATGTCATAGACACTTTAAGCTGTCATGTGCATTGTTGCACTAAAAGTCAAACCACCCCCAGAACTGTTGCTATACAAAAATACTAAGGCAACACAGCTGTGCATTTTATCTCTGTGTGCATTCCTATGTTGTTTTCATGTTTGTTGCATGTTCTTGATGGTTAGAGAATAAAAAAATTGAGAGAAAAATAAACCCGCCACCACCACTTCGTTTTTGCAATATGTCTAGGATGAGAAACAAACTTTTTATTTTCTCTTGGCCGTATTATATTTATTTTATTCCAGGTGAAAGAATACATGCATAAATGTAACAACGCCACAGACAAGCGTGC
>LD360461.1:100829-111664 GCA_001465055.1 Ptychodera flava | reverse complement strand
TGCCCTGGAATGTAGATCAGACTATCAATTGTACTGCTCCCAAATTGTGGTCAATGACAAGTTCAGAAACTCAGAAATCTAATTTCATTGACTGCATAAGTTTAAAAAATTTAAACATGCATTTTTTCCCTCGTGTTCATTTTAAACAAAATGTCATTGGCAAAATTCCAAGTCTCTTTATGAATGCATTAGCTTTTGAAGCACTGTTAAAAAGGTGTGGTTTAGCAATTCATTTTGTCATGACACAATGTATCAAACATCAGACACTTTCCGGGTCTAAATGAAACCTATAGTACTTACTCTTGATTGTGTAATCGTCCAAGAAGTGCAAATATTCAAGATAATCTATGGCTCCGTGTACAGTTAAACCAAGTTTCAAAAAAATGTACAGTGCCAGTGCAATTTAGGTCACACTTCCGTCTTTGAAGAGGTCAAAGGTGTAACTATCACATGATCCACTGTGTTCGTATTTGCCTTACTTTATGATGCCAAACTCTTCAGTACGTGCAAATTATAAGCTTAGCATTCAATATGAATTGAGCAATACAGAGCTGTACTATACTGTGGGTTTTAAAAAATTTGTCATTTATGAAGCGCCCAATGGTGTCAATATCGTGTCAGCCCTTTGGGTGTTGATGTGTATACATTCATGGATGAGTGATATTTGTGTGGTGCACGTATCTTTTTGTATAATAATTCACGCAAAGGTCTTGTGCGCCTTTTGCATATTCTCCAGGAGTATTGTCAATTGTCTTTTTACATTACTGTGCGATTTCCAATGACAGACGTTAAGCGATGCATTCTGGGTAATTACTTCCTTGTGCTGAGATTTCAAGCTTCAAACAACAGCTCCCTCACAGTTAACGTTTATTTCAAGTGTAAAAGAATGTCCCTTTACGTTATATTTGTATCCAGAGTACCTCTATAAAATCTCTAAGTAAAACGAAAAGAATGCTAAAAGCTCTGGGGAGTAAATGTATTTCAATACAGCTAAATGTAATGAAAGTTGGTTACAAGTGTATACAATAACTTAAAAAATCAATTAACCATACTTATATGATGTAAACTTGTACCATCTTTTACTGTTTCTGTAACGAGGGCATAAAAAATATACCTCCATGTACGTGTGTTGTAAGGACATTCCGGGGGGACATATCATGGGTAGCTCGTTTTAAATTTCAAACATTTTGTTGCTGTATAATAATTTATTTATGCAAAATCTTTCCCCACTGGGACAATGATAGATGCAAGTCATCAATATTTCAAAGTCCTACATTGAGTATAGTACCTTTCTTTCATTACCTGTACTGATCTTCATCATGCTAATGTACCAAAGGGGCAAATTGACGTGCTCTTTTTTGCCCGTCTTGTGATATCAAGAAACACGGAATACTTGCATAAAGTCAGTGTTCAAATAATGGCGGTAAAAACAGCAAAAGTGTGGAAACTTACTCCTTTGCTGAATGCAAACGGATGATTTGGATAGTGATCTCTGGACATTTCTTTTATTCTGGCTTGCTTTCCTATGACGTATAAAAATGTCGAAACCTGCTCTTCTTTTCTATATGAAAAGCGCTGCCAATTAACATAAATTAATGACAAATGCTTGCACTAGATCCAAGCATTATTCTTGGTGAGAATATGCTTAGAACTTAATTTTATCGTACACAATCCTAAAACATTATAGAAATTATTTACTTGTATATGCCGGCAAGCACAGGTAGGTTGTGCACAGCAGACTGGTGCTTCAGCATGTTTCAAGACGTCAAGCAATTGAGTAAAATATTTTGTTTTATACCATTCAAAGGTGATGACATAAGCTCACACTACATATCATAATGTTGCGAAAAGGCAGAACCCCCTCTGGGTCACGAGGAATTAAAAACTGAAGGACTGGTTATAATATAAAATACACTGTGATTTGTATTTTAATTTAAAAGGAATATTTTATTATGGAATTGTTTATTTCAATATTACATCAGTTATAATGAAAAGATATAAATAGATTGTTATATTCTGACTGACTTGTTTTCATTCTCCATGAAATTAAAGAAGTTCAATGCTCAAATATTACGACGTTAAATGTCATTTGGCTCTGAAGTTAAGGACCAGAGACTTAGTTATATCTTCTTTCCTCCACTACGTGACCCTCGACTAGAATTTACGACAGGAATTTTTAAAAAGAAGATTTTAAATTAATTCTATCTTCCTTGCTCTTGTAACAGTAAAAAATCGAACTCCCAATCGATGAAATGACCAGAAATAAAAGTAAAATCAAAACAAGTCGGTTATCATACAGAGAGATTTCTTATTATAATAGCGATAGCTAACAGATTTGTAGTATTTAATGAAAGTTTTCAGCCTTGGTTCAAGGTTATGGCTTGTTGGTTAAGGTGAATCTCTGGAAGCTCAAGAGCTTAAATGGTTTCAGTAAAATGTTTGATAGGTTGTAACAAAGAAAGAAATTTCGTGTAACATAATATGAATAAATGTGTCTATTAGTACATTGGTATGAAATTTTGACGCAAGCCAGATTTTTCGCTACAGCAATGGTATTTTGACATATTTTTGCCTGTCTCCAAGTACATCATTACAGGGTTACACGGGTTATCAATTTCTTTTGACACAAATCTGGGCCAAACCGAAAGATTTCCCCACATTAACATACTATTAAAGCTATCTGTGGAAAAGCAGCTATCTGTGGGCGGTGTAGCGTGCGTCGCTATGCGGGTCATCAAAAGGTCAACCCCTCCACGGATAGTTGCGGGCCAACTGGCAGTGAAAATAGGTCAATTACGACGACACAACTTATGTCGGAACTTTGAACGGCAAAATAATTCAGTAACATGACCTATACCTGCCTGAAGTCTAATTATTGCTCATTCCTTAACTCCTTTCGTGAACAAAATCTCTGGTTCGTTTACGTAATTCGGCTAATTTTCAAAGGAGTACAAGATTTTTACACTGACCTGCCGTCACGCCACAGTTCGATTAGGCATTATATTGATTTTTCCTATAATTATCATAACAAATGATTATGAATATTAATAAAATGTGAATGTTACAGAATATTAACTTTTTTACAAACAATGTCGTCTACTTTGTGTAAATGCCGTCTGGAAACTCCCTTGTTGTGATAATTATGATTATTAATAAATTATGATTATAATTAATAAAATCATATTTTACACATTGTAACCTGCTTATGTGAACAACCCCCTGGAAACCCTTATATAGTTTCACAATCTATGCCAAAATACACAAGTGACACCATTGCCCAGGTTCAGTCTACGGCGAGAGTCACCATTGCACAGTACAATAAATTAACCACAATTCTCTTCGATTTGTATCCTTGAAGGTTACTTTTCTTATAACTTCTTTTAGTTCTGTATGCAAGCAATAATGTGCAGCATCAGAATAATTGATAAATAGTATCAAATAAAACATTCTGTGAAAGTTTCCAAATAACCATTAAACAACCATGGGAGTCACGTTTTGTAGGTACTACAAATGCCATACTTTTTAGGCAGCAAGTTATGACGAATTGAAGGGGTAATCATGTAAGAAAACTTAGAATGCAAATTTCATTTATCATTTCCATTCGAAAAAAACAATATCCTTTTATTTCAAAAAACAGGTGCAACTAGTCTCCCTAATTTCCATTACATTATTCTTTATGGCTGAGGACACAATTAGTGGAAAGTTTTACAAAAATGCTATCCCGTCTCTCAATCTTGATTATTTTCCAAATCCTTTAAAATGAGAATTGGGAAGAATGGTGTCCTTCAAAGTATGGTTTCAGAATTTTTACAAGTAGTCTATGATTTTTTTTACACATGGGAGACCTGGTAGACTTCTCTAGGGAATCTCTTAGAATACAAATCGCAACGAATCATGGGAAATCTGCAGTATTGTGCATTGCCCAGGTTCAGTCTACGGCGAGAGTTACTACACAGTGTATATAATGAGTAGGTAGCCAGCTCCATTCGACAGTTAACTGACATACCCATGAATTACCTCCGTTTTCTTCACTTCTGCATGTTGATTCTCAAAATTTCTCCCGGGGTTGGCAAGTCCATAAATCGGCCATCAAACCTAACCAGTTTTGATCAATCAGATGGAAAATTTGCGAAGTTTAATATATCGCCAAAAAAATGGTGCAGTCTTCGCGAAATCGACAGCATCCGGGATCTTTTAGGGCCGTTTGCGAAATTTGAATGCAGCCGCCAAGCGGGCCGAGGACGGAGCCATGATTTAACGTTATCAGATATGCTGACATAATTGATCGTACGGCCAATGAACGCTCGTGACCTTTTTCACACATGAAAATTACACTTACACCGTTCGATTACTTCATGGTCTGTCCAAGGATGGAGGTGCCTCCACGGTCCAAGCTATGTATATATGGTCACAAACGGGTGACGGGTTGCAGATGCGTTTGCTTATGATACATGTACATACCCGGTGGACCTAGTGAAAATATGTCAAGTTCTAGCGGCTTGGCGAGGAGACCTCAAAACAGCGTACGTACGTACAAACACGCAGTCACCTTCCAATTGAACTTGTGATTTTCAGAGATTTACAACGAAAATATAGGCAGCGTTGACTCTCGTCTATTTTGCCGCCCAACAAAATAAATGCAGTCATTGACATGTTTTACAGACAAAGCACAGACAATGTACCTTGAAATCGACATCTTTTTTATTGGAAAGGCGTACGCGTGCTAGCGTTACCAGGACCTGTTACTTTTTCATGAATATGTTAGACAAATATATCCACGTCTTGCAAAAAATCTTGAGAAAAAGTTAAATTTTAATAATATTATCAATAGCTTTACAGAGCTTCCGTTTACGCAAAATTCTGCGTATTTCAAGCATATTACTTTAAAGTACGCAAAGTAAAATGACGTCTGCGTATATCCGATACGCATTAAAAAGCACAGTCTCTGCAACAAAGAAATGAGCACACGTAGTTTTCTTCCAATATGCAGTTTATCCAGGACCAAAAATAAATTGTTTGCTGATAAAAATGTTCATAATTTTGCAATATTTTGTCCTACATCCTGTCAATCACGTTTTCCTTCAAGTCTGTGCCAATAAAAATGTAACAAGTTCAATAGAGTTCGTCGTTATTTCAAAAAATGTTCATTTTGCGCTGCGCCCGATGCATACTTGTACCCTAAATATCAACAATTTAAGCTAATGCTACGCGGACTTAGAAATAGAGTTTATGCCGGTCTGCAAACTTATTCCAGAATATTGAAAGTTGGCCATAATTGCAGCCGTGATTCAAGTCTCATCTGTTCCGTGTTAGCGCGTGGGTTCAGTAACAGGTCGATTAGGCATTATATTTGTGATGATTTTTCCTATTATTATCATAACAAATGATTATAAATATTAATAAATTATTAATATGAATGTTACAGAATATTAAAACTTTTTTACAAACAATGTCGTCTACTTTGTGTAAATGCCGTCTGGAAACTGCATTGTTGTGATAATTATGATTATTAATAAATTACGATTATGATTAATAAAATCACATTTTACACATTGTAACCTTCTTATGTGAACAATCCTCTGGAAACCCTTATATAGTTTCACAATCTATGCCAAAATATACAAGTGACACCATTGCCCAGGTTCAGTCTACGGCGAGAGTTACTACACAGTGTATGTAATGATGTAGTAACTCTCGCCGTAGACGAGTTCTTTGGTGTGTTCAGCTGGTGTGTTCAGTCCAAAGAAACAGTTCGTAAGTGTAGGTAATATTAATTGACTCTGCATCTAGCTGCCTTCTCATCATATCGATGAAATACTTTCAAGGGACGAGTTAGTATTTTCCAGTGAGCAAAAAGTAAAATTTGTGGTGCATTAATAAATACTGCCGATATATGTTGGCCAGTCGACTCCACTGAAGGCAGAAAAATAACACTGCAATGCAGGGCTCGAAATTAACTTTTTCCCCTGGTAGTCAACTTAGGCTACCATTTTCTGAAGTTGGTAGCCCAATGACAATGGCTGGTAGCCCGTGCATATTTTATTTAGGGATATTATTTTTCATTAACCAGACAAGAAAAAGCAATATTTCAAGATTCTGCCCATGAAGTGAATTTTCTAGTCATTTGATGTGAATACTTACACACTTATTACCCAAAGGATTCAGGTATAAGCCCCCCCCCCCCCAAAAAAAAATGATTCTGGTTTTTGACATTCAGCAAAAGTGATGCGGCGGCGCGGTTTTCTTTCTTCCCTTTTTTCTATTCTTAACAATGCTGGTTTGACACTATTGATGCAACAGTTATTGTCTCTTATCACTGGCTGCATAATACTTCAGTTTTCTGTTTAGCATTTTTGGACATGCAAACAGGGATATCAAGGATAGCTGTACCGATGAGTATGTAATCCCCAAAAATGCCATGACGCGCAGGTTCCGAAATGACGCACGCGGTGACCAAAAACAATCTTATTTGTTTGCCTAATGGACAACAGTGATACTCAAAAGATTGGTGACCTATTCACAACTCGTTTCATTCTCAGAGTTGTATGAAAATTTTGATAGTCGTCGTGACAACGACCACGACCTTCTAAGCACGTCGAGACTAGACATACTGTAGCAGTGCTAAAATAGACCATGGGCTTTCTATTTGGAGGAGGCATCGTCCGTGATTGATACATTATGATCAAAATGCAATGAAAACGCGTTTTCATTGGCCATCATTTACTGTGCCTCTCATCAGTTGAGATACTGAATCTTTGTTGCGAAGTTTCACTGCACGGTTGTCTTTGTAATTTGGATTACATCACCGTCATAGTCTGGCCTTAGTGTGTCGAACTAGATTTGACTGCAATTTTGCTCGTCCCAAAGTGACGGACCGGACATGGCATGCCAAGTACTGACTGGATTTTATGTCCCGGTCTTTTGTAGTCCGTGTGGGCTACCATTTCATGGATTTTGGTAGCCCCAGGGAAAAGTTGGTAGTCAGTGGACGCGGGACTACGGCTAATTTCGAGCCCTGCAATGCTAGGTATTTGTTATGGTAGGAATATATCTCATTAAGTAATACTGCTGGCTAAAGTAAACCCTAATCAAGTATTATAAGTCTCGAATATAGAATTATGTCTGCTTGATATTTATAAACTCTATAAATTATAAGTGTTTGTAATTTTATTTTCGATTTTGATCATAACAAAATTCTCCATAACCTGAATGATTATTTTCAGACTGTGGATCACAGCCGAGATACAAGGTTAAAGATTGGTCAAAATTCACCCATTCCAAAATATTCTACTTCTGTCGGGCAGTTTGCTATTTTATCTGCAAGTGCTAATCTTTGGAACAGTTTACCAACTGTTAACAAGTAGCTCTCTTCAAAACACGTTTGCCACAGCCATACGAAAATATCCGTGAATGTTAATATATACCTTACGATTCATGAACTGTTTATTCCTCAAAAAATGTCTCTGAATATGATTGACACTGGTTTTTTTATGTAAAGCTCATACTCGGCATGTGTTTTTTTGTCTGTTTTCGTATGTACTTTTGGTCGGAGTCAAACTCAATTAGCGAAAAAAACCATTGCAGCTACTATAGACTATAGTCTATAGAAGCTATTGGGATGGGTATCCGTCCGGCGTCCGTCGTCAGTCTGTATGTATGTATGTACCGGTATGTATATATGTCCGTTTGTGAGGCGTCCGTCCACTCAAATATCTTGAGAACCGCAGTACTTGCTGATTTGATATTTGTTGTGTAGATGAAAAATATGATTTTGAGAAACTATTTTTTTAATTTTTTGATATTGTTGAAAATATGCAAATAAGTGCCAAAAAAGGCGTTTTTTGTAAAACATCTTCTTCATAAACGCTGGTCAGACAGCTTTGTTATTTGGTATACAGGTCCCTAAGGATAACCCAATTTAGATTCGTTCAAATTGTGATGAAATATGCAAATCTGTAATTTTAAGGAATTGTTTTGTCATTTTTGGTCAAAACTTTATTTTATCACAACCGCTCGTCTTACAGCTTTGATATTTGGCATACAGGTTTCTACAGATAGACTTAATATAATATATTGAATATTTGACGAAATCTGCAATTTTGTATTTTTGGTGCAGTTTTTGCCAATTTTGGTCAAAAAATGTGTTTCTCAAACACTCCTTGTCTGATGCCTTTGATATTTGGTATACGTGTTCCTAGGTCTTTTCATAGTGTGACATATTGAAATTTGATGAAATCTTCAATTTTTATATTTTTGAGTTAATTTTTGCCATTTTTGGTCAAAATGTTTTTTTCTCACAAGTTACTCATCTTATAGCTTTGATATTTGGTATACAGGTTCCTAGGCTTTATCTTAATGTAATATATTGAAATTATGATGAAATCATCAATTTTGTATTTTTGCAGCTATTTTTGGCATTTTTGGTCAGGCCATCCTGAAATGAGCTATGAAAGATAGCCACCTGCTTCATCAACATGTGTCACAAAAAGTTATTCTCTGCATAACACAGCAGAGCTCTGTCAACTGCTGGGTCACTTGTTTTTTCAAAACCGCTGGTCAGACAGCTTTAATATTTGGTTTACAGGTCCCTAGGATGACCTTAGTGAGATAATTTCCTACAGTCAGGAAATGCTTAATTTTGTATCCATTTCTGTAGTTGCTTCAGGGACTTTGGCCCTATGTTTTTACTCTTACTGCCACTTTTATTTCTTATGTATCTCATCCTGTACAACCTACCAACTCTTTAATAAGTTATAAAATAAAGTGAAATGAAATATCTGTGTCGTCGAATGCTGATAAACCTTATTAAAACATATTTTTTGTGTATGGACAGGAAAATAAATGCGTCACGTTCAGCATGAATCCGATAAAAATTAGCGAAACAATTAAAATCAGTATATAACCTTCCTTTTGCTGGGTTTCTTTTTTCTTGGCCGGATACAGACGGACCTCCACTTTCATTGTGGAGGAATGGAGAGATAAGTTGTGTATTTTACTCTCATTACTGTCAACGTCATTGTAATTGTATCAACTCAGAAACAAATTAATGACAGATACATGTAGAGACATAAAGCAATATTTATTGAGAAGCGATGTCTGGTCTCAAGAGGAAGAATTTTTAAGATGTTTATCGTATTCGAGCGGAGTATAATACAAAACAAGAAGCTTTTGACCTGATGATGCCTACGGAAGCAGTTCTTACTAATAAAGTATTCGTGTTCGCCTAATAATTCCGTATTGCATCTTGTATGATATGTAATTTTATGATCAATCGTGATTAGTACAAATAAAATACTACTACTACTACTACTACTACTACTACTACTACTACTTCTCACTTTTGCTAATGTATTGAATTTCAACATTTTCTGCTCGTTTCCATCATCCACATCCCCGCAGTACTCTATCGTGATTAATACGGTTTCAAGAACTCCTGGTACTTATTTTCATTTTGTTTCCAGTAATTATGTATATACATTGTACATTTTTTAGCAACTTATGTAAATAGGGATATCACTTGAATAAATGTCCTGTGAAAACTACTACTACTACTACTACTACTACTACTTCAAATAATAATAATAATAATAATAATAATAATAATAGTAATAATAATAGCAATGCTGAAAATAATCCCCCGACACTCAAAATATTCCTTCAAAACTGGTGCGTCGTCCACATTCGCAATATATAAGACAATACCTTCACATATCAAACTGCTGATAATCTTGAAAAGAAACTTTCATCAACAGCAAAGATATAGATATATACCATATCCAAAACGTAAAAGGCTAGGTGAACATAATTTCGAATAAAAATTGCCCTATTATAAATACTTCAAATTAAAGGGCACATTAAAAATCCCATACTTTCCGAAAACTCATGTACTTGAAACACATTCAACTATTAATGTTATATACAAAAAGTTATACCACTCTCCGCCTCGTGCCCATTGTTCTAACCATGCTCTCTAATTTCCATAACCGAATATTTTATTATATACCACCTGGCTTTCTTTTGTTTAAAAAGTGTCCGATTTACAAGTTCTTTTGTTTAAAAGTGTCCGATTTACTAGTAAATCGGACAGTTCTTTTGTTAAAAACTGTCCGGTTTACTAGTAAATCGGTCACTTTTAAACAAAAGAACTTGGACACTTTTTGAACAAAAAAAAGTCACGTGGCGACGAGCAAAAAAAACAATTGCGAGACATAATATACCAGAAGAAATTTATTTCACCATTAAGTACAGAGTAAAGACACTTTAAAAGAATCACCGGACTGAATTAATTTTGCAGGACTGTACATCTCAAATCAATTACAGGCAGGTCACCGTGAAATAATGGTATTGATTGCAAAAATCACTTCTGTGTTAAGGTTATTGTTATCACGATCATTCGAAGCTGAAATTTAAGACTTCAAAGTCAGTTATCAACACTGAATGTAGAAGTTACAGTTGCCCATGGTAAAGTTAAATCTAGCGACAGGCAAACACACACGCAGTACCACAGTCATTGTGGATGTATACGTATTTTTCTGTACTTGCAGTTTCTGTTGCGCCTTTCTCTGACGTGGTAGTGTAGCTTGGTCTTCCGATTGTGGCCGTTAGCACTGGCGTGACAGGGGACTTTTCTTTTCCATCTTTGGCTTTGGTAGTTGAAGTGCACCGGATACAGCTTTCATTTGTACTTCATCCGCCATATCGATATACGTAGAGCGACTCGGCAATTGCGTGTATGCTGCTCAAAGTTTTCGACCCAAATGAGCAAAGCGTGACTCTTACGTCGATCTGCAAACACCTTTTCACTTCATTCAACCAACCAATCAATCAAACACAGT
>LD360461.1:4581-33855 GCA_001465055.1 Ptychodera flava | reverse complement strand
ATTAATGAAAAGCAACAATACTATCACAATGGGTCAATGGAATAAATAATGCACGTGAAAAGGATTGTTGCCTGACTACTGATTTAAATAATGTCCATTTCTAACCTTAAATATTCGATACAATTCTAGCTGAATGTACGTTTCAGGTTAGTAATACCATGGAAACAACTCTGCCATTCGACAAGCAACTGCAAAATTTAGCAGACTACTGGCGGCGCTGTTCTACGAGTCTCGAGAAAAACTTTATAGCTTTCCAATTGACTTTCTAAGTCTCTGGTTTGCAACCCTCTAATCTGCACTGTTTTGCCCTGAACAGGTGACACACACCTCGTGAAATGTTGCCCATTTTTCCAGCCTACTGTGAACGTAAACGGTCAAAGGCAGAAGAGGGCGAAAAATACATGGTCAATAAGGGGTCCTGAATCATGGTAAATAATAAGGTCTGAATCCTACAGACAAACAACAACTATAATAAAGGGCTCAGTGCCATGACAGCTAACACACGAATTTTTTCTGATATTAACGTACACACTTGTTGAAGATATCATGTCAGTATACCCAATTTAAGCAATGTGTATGTTCATTCAAATAAAAAAATATTTCTTACCTTTGTGTAATGCCTCATTCTTTCAACACTGGTAAATCTTGCCTCTACTTCAGCACCGAAATTTACACTAAAACTGAGTAATGTACCAACCTACCACAGAGAGGTACAAGGAGGCCGGTAAAATGTAAACACAGCACAGTTGGGGAAAGATTATTCACTTATTCATTCGTCATTCATAAAAAGGTTATACAAATTTATCATGTCAGTGAGTCTTAGGCAATTAAGATAAATGAGAAGCCAGATGAAGTGAAATAGCGCGTTTACATGTGAAAGCATAGGTAAGTTATATGTATGATCCACGCCATTTATTGCCAGGGAAACAAAATTTAAAGGAGCTCTATCCATCTTCTCCTCTCACCTGTATAGTGTAGGAAAGGGCAAGTCCGGCCACTGCAGATGATATCACTTCACGGGTCAGGACAGCCAAAAGTGCGGTTGTGATAACAATTCCTAGCGCCAGTATATCCATTCGAAACCTGGTCCACTGTATGCACATCATAGTGTATAGATATGCCACAGAATTGTCCTCTACTAGTTGGCAAAACCTGACAAGAAAATAAATCAAAGGAAGACTCATTTGGACAACGTGTGCCAAAAGTAATGCATGTTTCCGAAGCAAAACGTAACAAAAACAATATCTTCATTAAAGTTTGTTTCCAGTAATCGCAAGCTTGATGAGTCTTATAGGTTATATAGTTTGAGGTGAATACAGGTGATTCATGATCGTTGCACCTCTTCGAATTCGGCGCATTCAGCTTTGATATTTAGCCTACTCACAGAAACCCATTAATAACGGTGCAAATGAATGTTACACTCATCAAACATCTGACATGACTAAGTGTATGTTTTACCAATGTGACTTAGAAGTTCAACCAAAGTCAGTACATTCATTTTCGACATATGGTCTCATTCCATAATTTCATCAAATATGCAAATCAGCTATTACAAGTAAGCCATGCCAATCAAACTCTCACTATATGCAACTAACTTTGACTTATGAACCCTTGAAGTCTGATCAAATACAGAGCATTCTTGTCAGGTTCGATATAAGGCCTAATCGCACAAAGTACTTAAATATGCAAACAAGCTAATTATGATGAGACACGCCCAGCGAACTTCCAGCATGACTAAAGCTAAGCACAATAAATGTACAGTAGAAGAAAAACCGAAGTGAGTTCATTCAGTTTTGATATAAAGCCAAACTACATAAAGTCATTAAATATGCGATTGAGCTAGTGATGAACATGTTATACTAACCAAACATACAGCATGATGAAAACTAAACGTGACCAATATCGTAAAATCTGCTCAATATCACTGTATTCAGCTTACCCATAAGACCTCATAACAATATCTATCAAATATGCAAATGAGTTAACAATGTTATTTCACACATCGCATTTTGAGCAAAACTTAATATTAGTGTAACCAATGAAGCTCAGAAATCGGCAGATTTGGTTTGAATATATGGTCCAATTAAATAGACTCGTTAATATGCAAATGAGGTAGCAGGAATGTACCATACTTACCATACTTGTAGAATAATTAAACGTATGCACTTTAAAAGTCTGATAAAATTCAGCGTATTCAGCTGTGATATATAAACTTATTACAGATATCCATCAAAATATGCAAATGACCTAACACTTAGAATATCGTGCTCATCAAACTTACCATGTATGTAGATTTAAGTATGTTCAATGGGAAGTAGCATTAATGTTTTCCCTAATTGGAGAAATTCATGTTATATGCGAATGCACTAATGACTTGAATTTTTACACGTCAATTTTCAGCATAAATGGACCTTATTATGTTCCATGAGCAGCAGTGGTCTTATCAAAATCAGTTCAATCAGTTTTGACATATAGCCTAATCACAGAAATTCATTAAATATGTAAATGAGCTCATAACTAGAATTACTAGAATGAGAACACCCAATTAATCAACGAGTAGCATATTTACGGCTCAAATCAATCCACTCAGTATCGATCTTATTAATGAAATTCAATAAATTTGCAAATGCACATATAATCAGCATATAACGCTCATAAAATTTTCAGCATACGATGTGATTCGATACACTGAAATTCGATTTGCAATTATTCTTTGAATTTACGGATCTGTAAGCCACGCCAACCAAACTTCTTGCACATTTAAGACTACAAAACAATTTTAGCGCTGCAGGGTAACATCAAATTACGTTTTATTAATTCTGAAGATATAGCACATTGCACAAATATATTCCTTTAGCAAATGGTCATTAATTATTCCACACCCACCAAAATCTACTCAGATCTAGATTCTTTCATGATTATGCATTCAAAAAGATAAAGCAAATGGTTTCATCATAAGCGATGAGCAAGGCATGATGAAAAGGGAAAATTTGTATAACAGTCAAACCTAGGTGTTTCTGTCTGCAACGTTTGAGCGCCCTGATTTGTCTGATGTAAATATGGAATTAGTCGAAATTACCTTTCGGTGAACTTGTCTATACGTTTATAAGCATGGATCGTTGGCAGCCCCTGGATGGTTGAAGTCAGGAGAGAGACCCTCGGTGACCGAGTGACGTTGTCCAGTCGTTTGCAATCACGTATGCCAGCACGGAAAAACTTGATACACACCACGAATATGAAGACAAGTATCACCAGCGCGATTAGGAACAACGGAAACACGATACAGATGGTGAGGATTGCAAAGCCGACGAGTATAAAGTTTTGCACGGCTATGTCCAATCCAAGCGGAATCCAAACATCCACTGTAAATTCAGAAACGAGAACAGCAGGGTCAGGGTCATGGCAGTCTTGCTAGACAGTCAAAATATGCCAATGCATCATTCATGTTCCACATATGTGTTCCAAAGCAGCATACAGGATGATGTCCAGTCTACGTGTCTTGTTTTACACAATATTTAACACCTTTTCAATTTCAAGTATTTATATTTCTTGCAATACAAACATATAAAAAGGCCAGTAGCTGTGGTTTTTGATGATTTTGTCATGGTTTGCTTTGTATGCCAATTGCAAACTCTCTTTCTATTCCCAACAGCATTTTGAAACACTCGCCATTAAGCTTGCCAAGACAGCCTCTATACGTGCACTGCAATTATTAACATTTTAAATGTAATCAGGACCTAAATTTACTTGTCAACTACAGTCTACACATGTTAGCTACGTTGACAAGCTGTACCTCAACATGGGCGTAGAACAAGAGACTGGAGTTGACATTTAAAACAAAAAGTGACAAAAATCGTCCAAAGTTACAGCTCCTCGCCCTTTCAGGAGGAAGTCCAAAATTATGTATTGTAAAGTTTATATTTCTGTGCATCGTTTGAAGTTTTCGTTCACCTCCATTCCAAGAGAATCTATGGAAATGTTTGTATGAATTAAAATATATGAACCTTTGTAGAATACACAATGTTTGTTGTAGATATTCAGAATTTAAGAGATGAATCTGTCTCTCAATCGCGATGCTAGGGCCTGATGTAACAAGGTTGTGAAAGTTGTAATCTTTTGATCCTTTTGTTCCAGATAATGAATGAAATTGAGATAATAAAACTTCTAAAAACCTGATTAGTATTAATTTGAGTATGACAGGTGTTTCATTACAGAGTACAATTGGTATGTGACCCAGACTTGACTTGAACCTAAATTTGTGCATGGGCTTTAAATCTAATCCAACAAGTCTTAATTGGATGAGTGAATGGAAACGTTTGTGAAAAACCCATTGTCTTATAACATACACATGGATGTTTCATAATGCTAGAAACGAAAGTAGAGTGATTACAAAGTCATAATTTGATCACCTGACTAGCTTCAAAGATACCTCAGAATGCTTGTAAAAAGAAAAGGGCGTGTACAGTAAAAAGCCAATATTCATCATCAGTAGAAGAGGTTTATAACAACTAGTCTAGTTAATGATTGTTATATATAGACACGAAACATATTTAAACGGCTAATTGGCTAGGCCAGCCCTGACCAGCTCAATTTTATCGTATGTATACCTATATCACTCATAAGGTATCTGACAAGAACTTTGTTGTTTCTGCTCTGAAAATCAATAGATGGTTCTTCAACTAGAACTGCTTGAAGAAGTTAACCCCCTTTCAATACTTTCAATACAAAAGCACCGGTGTACCTACTTTCATCGACATCATTAGAAAAGCGAGTCAAGATTCTTCCGGTTGGGGTTGTGTCGAAAAAACTCATGGGACTTCGGAACACTTGAGTGAAGACCCGGTTGTGGAGGTTGGAGGATGCTCTGAGACAAATCTGCAAGGAAAACATGGGAAATGACACTGAACACAGGAACTGTAAAAGCATCGGCTATAGAGGAATCCATGTGTTGAAAAATACGTGATAGAAAATTCAAACCTGTGTACCTACACGAATGATGGAACCCCCATCCATCTGACAAAGCATGAGTGCACGCCTCTGTGAAACATGAGTGTGGAAAACCCAAATACTCTCAGACTGTTACAGTCAATTTCATTCGACCTTTTTGATATATAGCGTGTGTGGACACGTTGTGTGCGTAAAATCCGTATTTGTTTCCTAATACAGAGGGCAGACAGTCTCTAAAAATGATGCCATCACATAACAGTAATGTAATGAGCATGTGGTTGTTATTGATTTGAGACTTTGTTCTCTTGGAACAGAGAGTTTCAAGCTTATATCTCAAATTTATCCGCTGTAAGGCAGCTCTTTTGTAAGTCTTGTAAAGTATATGTTAGATAAATACATCACGGGTTCCATGCACGCAATGCGTGTATATCAGACAGGTTCCATAGGCACAACGTGTGTGTATCAGACAGTGTATTGGCGAGTTCAAGTGAAATAAGCTGTAACATTATCACCGAAAGATAGAAATCTTTGTATCATACTTACTGTCATGTAGATAATGGTTCTGGTGACGCTGAAAAACAGAACTGCCAGAATACTGACTCCATAAATCATGGCGTAGAAATCCATATGTGGATTGTCCAGCATACTGTCACTGATCACCGTCACATTGTCCACTATGATGGATGTATTCTATTTGCAAAGACAATATACAGTTTAATACTACACACCGTACACTTTGAGGATTTCCGAGATTTTGTTTTCAAATGCATGTTCAAGCCACTGGCTTTCAACAAGCTGAAAGTCATTGCATGTAACATACAGCTGGCATAATAAGTAATATGAAATTAATGTTATTGCCTAATTGCTTTTAATTGAATAAGTTTTGCTTCAGATATGCGCTTTCAAAATATAATAGTGTTTTAGTGTACAGCTTATTTTGCTTTCATTTTGCCTTTTTTCTTACTGTTTGAGATACCGTGACCGATGTTTCACAATTGCTGCACTGTACTTCAAGACTGAAAGATTTAGTCGTATTCATGGATACTCCGCCAACTCCGACCCTAGCCATGACTGAAAGCGGTATTTTATCACGGTGATCCAAAAATGAAGTGCCACCAACAATTGACATGGCAACCTTCTTGGACATACAAATTGGAGTTTAGGCTAATTTTAGTTATCAAGTCCGGCCAAGATGTGTTAACATCCACTCAGGCTAGCCTTGTAGGCGGTCTTCCTTCCCCAATGCTGTCAATCAAGTGAACTGAACACTTTGATGGGTTCCTAGGAGATTTGGACACTGTAAGGGACATAGATGGCGAGTACGATACTACATTAAGTTATGCTGTACTGATTTTAATGCACTCTTTTCTTGTTTTTTGCCCTCATAGCAATGTCTGCTTTAAACAAACTGATGTCTTGCCAGAATCGAAAAGGATGCCTTGAATGGGCGTCAAAACTGCACTTTTCAATAAGATCACCATTTGATGGCGCTCTATACGTCACATATCAAACCCACAATGCAACACTTGCAAGGTAGCTCACCCCACTGCCTTGGTTGATCCAGTAACTAAGCCACCAATTGTTGAACGTCAGAAGACCAATGTACAATATGAAGAGAAATAAGACCAACGATACAACTGCATAGCCACCAGCAGCTTTGAAGTACGCATTGTATGCTGCCCACTTTACAGTTCCAACTTCCTTTTCTTCAGCGATGATTAGTTTTCCTGGAATGGAATTACAAAGAATTGATATAGAGGGTGGATAGTAAGTCCTAGCACATCACGTTGTGTACTTTATGCACACAGATTGACGCATGCATCATTCTACCACACTGAGTACAAAAGATGAAAATATATTGGCAGATTGACTTTTTCACCATGTAAACATTTGCTATGTATGACCTCTCATCATCTCCTTTCATTTTATGTGAACATTTTGAACTTGGGTAAATGCTGGAGAGTGAGTACGCAAGGCTGGATACAAGTGAAATATAAAGTCAAGTTGACTACATAGTACAGATTGCCTTCCTTGTAATGAGACACATGTTACGTACATGATGTACCTTGATTGAGATTGCGTTTTAGGTCTACTGCCTTCGTAGGTAGATAACTCTGCTGTGTCACGTGTCCATTCTGTGGTCAATAAGATGATCAAGCCCCCAAAAGATTTTTTCCTCCTTGTCTAATGCAAAATATTGAAAATACACAGTTTTTTTTATTTGTTTCCCTTTTTCAGCTGACAAGATGACGTCTGACTAATGAACAACAAATGCAGAATATTTACTTCTATCATAGAATCTGGAGCGAGAGTCTGATGGTCTTATGCTTTCATCGCGCATTTGACACGACGGGATATTTTCACTGTTCATAATTGTACAGTGTTTAAGTGTAGTCAAACAGAACTTTTCTAATATGCGCAATGCATTGCCAATTTTTACACTGGGGTGCTTTCAAGCAAATAAGCAAAAACGGTTGACGCCGCTAATCTTGATTGACGCCCAATAGGATAAGAAACGAAATCACTTCTTGACTCACAGATCTGACATGACTTTGGCTCAAGCCCACTCTTTTCAATAGGGTGGGCCTTACTATTACCGGGAGAAGTGGATGTAAGGTATGTATTTGTAAATTCCTTTAACATAATGTTGAATTTTTATTGATGGAATGTATAAAGAAACTGTATTCAACTTCATAACCAAATGAGAAGGTCTGACAAAATGACAAAGCTATTTACTTACCATCGTCCTGACTCATCTCAGCTGATTCATCTCTCTTTAAACCGCTTTTGGATGCTGTAGACTCGGCACCCCTTTGTTTACTCAGCTTTAGATGAAATCCTTCCGCCATCGTTTCCCAATCTCTCTTGCTTTCATCTTCCGCATGGAAAGTCTTGATGAGACCGGCATACTCCTTATCTTCGGACATCAGTTCCGTGTGGGTTCCGTATTCTTCAATGCGTCCGTCTTTCATGAAGAGTACTTTATCACATTTGTTTAAATACTGGGCAGGAATAAAAATTGTTTTTAATTTCACTGAAAATGTCCAGGTTTGACTTTAAGAATAGAAAACTCACACAGTTACACGTACATAGGTTTCCCCCAATCTGAGAATTGATGTTACTCGTAGATGAAAGTGTAAGCAGGGAAAATTGTTGAGTCTGTTGGCTGACAACAAGTCGAGGTCAACTGAGCTCACAGAATTCCCACACTTTGGAACAACTTATACGCATATTAGACGAACACTTTTTATCTGTTTACCGGTATTTAAAGTCATACGGCTAGGCTAGCTGGCATATTCTATACTTCCATGAGTAAATATGCGAACTATGAAATATAATTTGCATAGTTATTAACCGTCTTGTACTATTCGAATTGTAACAATGCAAAGATATACGATGGTGATATTAATCAATCATGTGATAGTTGACCGTTTATCATCAACTTTTGGCACAAAGCTATTATTTTCTATATGTAGAACGTGTGTATAGAAACTCACCTGTAGCTGATGGGTAACAAACAGAACAGTCTTTCCACGCAGGGCTTCAAGGATGTAATGTTGGAAGATGTGTTGACCTACATGTGCGTCCACAGCGCTGAGTGGATCATCTAACAGATAAACATCACAATCAGCATACAGAGCTCTAGCCAAACTCACTCTCTGTTTCTGACCTCCACTCAGGTTGATGCCTTTCTCTCCAATCTAAAGGATAAAATAAACCATACAGATGTCAATTTCAGACTCCAATGAGTGATTATATTATAGACATAACGGGCGACGCGCTGACCATTAACGTTTATTTATGGGCAAGGGGGAGAGGAAAGCCAAAAATTAACAGGCGAGGCTTGCCGAGCCCGTTAATTTTGGCTTTCTTCGAGCCCGCGCCCATAAACAAACAATTATTGCGTATTTGTGGTCGGTCACATGGTTCAGCTCGACCAATTAAAATGCGACGGACAGGCCATGGTAATATAATGAAAAATATTATACACAGGCATAATTTTCGAGCTTAGTTATTAATGTCTACGGGGCAATTAGCATTTTTTAAATTCTCTGTACTCTGTTTTCCTCTTTTCACTGTGAAATCTGAAATTTAATGATGTGAAAATATAGATCAGACGAAGAGTCACTTGTCGGGCAACATAAAGTCAGGGGATCACTTCGACTGTTCGGACCAGAGAGCAAATATAACAATAACCGTGCAATTCACACCACAAGGAAACTCTGGCTCTTTGCTTGTTCGTCTGTTAGTTTCTGCGAGTTTGTCTTATTACTTATGTATGGTTATTTCCATATGCAATAAAGAACCTATAAAGAGTTGTAATTGTGTTCATGTTTGTCAATAAAGAAGGGTGTCTGTTTGTTTCTTTTTGCTTGTTTGTTGTTTACAAGTATAGTAAAAAAATGATATTTTAAAAAAATGTTTCTTATACAATCTCTCTTATCAAATAAAGCATACCCCTCCTCTGCCATGAGGAGTAAGCTTTGTGAAAACTGATTTTTATTTATTCCTTTATTTTGAAAGGGAATAGTTGAAATTATTTTGAGCACAGACAAGGACAAAAACAGGCTGTTTTTCCTCCTTGTCTGTGTTTTGAGGAATATTTTAATAAAAGTGTCTGTCTTCAGTTTCGAATCTTGTACTCCATTATTACTGTGTTGTTTGTCAGATTACTGCTTCTAGAAATCTCACCTCCGTCTGGTCTCCATGAGGCAGCATATCGAGATCTTGCTGTAAGCAGGCAGCATGGACCACCTGTTGGTACTTTGTCTCATTGTAAGGTTTGTCAAAGAGGATGTTCTCTTGGAGAGTGGAATTGAAGATGAAAGCCTGCTGTGCTGCATATGCTGTAGTTCCACCGACGGCGATTTCTCCATCGACGAGTCTCATCTGACTGAGGATGGCTGATATCAGAGAACTCTTGCCACTACCAACACCTCCACAGACACCTAATAACTGCCCCTTTTGAAGAGGAGAAGATGAGTATGTGCAAAAACGATACTAGCAGTTTGAAACAGAAGGAAGAATTACTTTCTTTGAAAATCGCAAATGTAATTAGAGTAAATTTTGAAAGATGTTATATGCTGGATTGAGCTCTAGGAACTCCTCATCGGATATTGAGCTGATTGCCCTGCATCATCCTCAAGAAACCGCCAGAACACAAAAAGTTCATAAAAGTCTATGGAAGAAAACAATAAGGTCAAAATCAATTGCCACAGGTGATCGAACTCTGTTTTAACGTTCGCCAGCATCAGAAGAGGACCGTAGCTGCAACAATATAAGTTGATTTTCATTCTGATCACTATGAAAATATTCAGAGAATCATTTCAAATTCAGTACTAATTAATTCCTAATAGATTTTAGTATATTTCTTTCCCTCTAGTCTATTTACTCATTATGTGAGTTCATTACCGGTAACATTACCGGTAAAGACAGTCCATGACAATTTTTTTATAATATACATCTCGAGCCACGTTCCTGTGTAACGCTAAGGGAAAAGACACCCTCCCATTTGTGTAATAATTTGCCATATCACGCCCAGGCACAATTTGCCCAAATATGGGCAAGCGTTTGCATTTCAGAACTAGCTTCACGTGTGAAGATCATTTTGAGTGATTGACTATGGAAGGGACGCCAGTGACGTCACGGTCTCTGCAGGCGACCATTCATATTAAAATGAGCAGTATTTGCATACTATGGCTTGATCTCGCGACTAGACGGAGTATAGGCTAAGGCCAAAAATCTCCGAAGGCAAAATACTCCGGCAAGGGGCTAGATTGCTTTGTTTGAGGTCCTGGTTGAACACTCTTGGACAAATTGACTTTCAAACCACCACGCACGTATATAAAGGTGATACGTCATCAAAATTACGGCTTTTGGGGCTGATATAAAAATATTGGTGTGAATCAATCTCTGATAAAATCCTAAGTATTCGTAATTTGGAAGTACGGTTGAAAAACTCTTATACAATGCCCAAACTATTTTTAAAACAATAATTTATTGCTGTTAATTTTTGGAAACAAATCCCCGATTAACATTCACAGCTTAAGTTCAGATGGAGTGGTTGGTTCGAGGGAAGCATTAAGTATTAAGCTTTACTCGAACGGTCACTTGTCGATGAATTTTTGCACGAATTGTGACAAAATCTGTAAAAACATATATAGAAACTGTATAATGTGATCAACAGAGAGTGGTTACCTTGGGTAAAATTAAAGTGATATCGAATAAAGTCTTGACTATTTCTTCTTCTTTGACATTGCCATCCTCGTATGAATTTGTGTTATTTCCACCATCCCCTGTCTTATAAGAACCTTCGTGTCCGTCCAAGACAATGTCTCCATTCCCTTTCCCCTTACTAAGCGATATCTCTTTCTTGGTGCTTTTCTTCCTCCCTTTCCGCCGCCTTGAACCTCTGTTCTCCTCACTCTCATCATCATTCACATTCTCCTTTACAGCATCTTTCTGTTTCTCCCACGCAAACGTTGCACCGTTGACTTCCACAGCATGTTTCGGATTGTCCGGTACCTTTGCGATTGGCTCCATCTCCGCCATAAGCAGTAGTCCCTTTTGTAAGAAAGAAACAGGCTTGTAAGTTGTAATTACAAAGCAGGTAACAATTTGTGAAGCAAATCCTACTGTGACTCGAAAAATCATAATCGGACTCAATAGATATATATCAATTTTATACCTCAACAAAAATTTGCATGCCATTGAAAGATCACTGTAGCGTCTTAGCACAATCTATATATTTACATGTTTTTACCGTGATATATCCTGGTTTCTTATCTTGGATAAAAAAGAACTTCATGTCTTCGCACAGTCCACATTAACAGTATATTACAATCATATATACTGGTTTCATATCTTGAAAAACTTTCTCTAAAATCATTCTGATCCATTAACATTTTGCATTTATGTTAGTTGTCTCACACAAAGATACCATAACACCTTTCTGATGACCATGAGGATGATGCCTCGTTCATACCATTACTTACCAAACACTACAGAGAAAAATCTTCTCTGAACAATTAAGTATCTGTGTCCTACGATGGTATAATTGTGTCTTATAAGATAATAACAAAGTGGTTCCCTAATCATAGAGAAGCAATCATAGTTATTTTGTAAATAATATCATAAAGAATCAGAGAGACTTGTTTTACTGATTGAATTGAATGAATAAAAGGTTCTTTATACATACATACATACATACATATATATATATATATATATATATATATATATATATATATATATATATATATATATATATATATAAAGTCAAATAAAAGGTACTTTATAGAAAATACCTTTATTCTTTTCTTTGAAACGCGTGTTTCAGCGTATATTCTCATCAACCAGGGCAAAAAGCCGATCTCTGTTCGAATGGTGTTAAAGAGAGCAATCAGCGTAAACGCTGTGGCAGCTGTTAGATCATTCCTGGTCTTCAGGTAAACTGTAACAGTCAGAATGGTGGCTATGTTTGACACAAGTGGTCCTATGGATATACCGATGCTTTGTGCATATCCTGAATACTGGAGCAATTTTCTTTCTTCTCTTCGAATGCCTGAGTATTATAATATCGAAAAAGAACAGTGGGTTATAAATGTATTAGAAGATTGCTAGGGACAGTTTAAAAGAAGCCAGCTGATAAATTTGACGTTGCAATATCTATAAATCAGGTTTACTTTGGTCTGAGACCTTGCAAAGTATTTCTGCCTTAGACAATGAGATTTCATGATGTAAGTGAATGTTCGTCAATACTTTCACATTCTCTGCACTTTCATTTGCAAGAGAATAAGATCTTGTATCGAAAAAACATAAAAACTCACTTACTTTCAACTGTCCTTGAGAATGGTATCTCCCAGGCATACATCTTGATGAGTTTGACACACGTTAGGATTTCGTTTACTAGGCGTACTCTCTTGTCAGTCACCTTGATTGATTTGGTCCGAATTACCTGAGCCAAAACGCCACACACAGCCTACAAGTAGAAGACAATGGCATCTTGATTGCGAATGAAAGCAGTCCTGCGTTGAACATATTCTCAAGGCAGGGCTTTTTATTCACAGGTTTTAATGCAAAAAACAGGATAACACATTTTTTCCAATTTAGAGTCAAATATAAAGTTCACACCATAGTCTAAATAATATATGATTAAAGCTCTCTACGTTAGGAAACTGTGAAAATCAATTTTTACATCATGTGAGACACGAATGTGTAAAAACGTACAAATTCACAAAAATAATGTTTAACATGAAAGGGTAACCTTCAATCCCACATATTGGATGTGTTGGCCTCTTGATAGTTACCATGAAATGGTTTGATCTTTCAAGGCTGGACTTTGTCATATGTTGTGCTATTTTTTAGGAAGGCTTTGGAAAATACTTTTTATTTATTATGTGGAGCTGGTGATATTTGTTTGTATGATATCGTGGTTGCGATGACGCATCGTCAGAGGTATTACCGGTAACGGCGTGAACACGAAGAAAGTTGCCAGTGTGCCAAGCAATCCAGATGGTCCCACCAGTATATATGCATAAATGATGGTGAGGATGCCAAGTACAATGCTTCCATACATGAGAGGAAAATACGTCAGCAATTCAAAATACCTCTGGGTATCATTGGTACATAAGTTTACCAGCTGAAAACAAAATGCAAGTGATGTATTCAGATTTTATAATCAGAAAAAATATCATCACTGACGGAAAATCTTCTTTAGTGATAATAGACGTAAATATAGAAACTGAGTTACAAAAGTGAATAGAAGTAGTACCTAGTACTAAGGAGATATTAATTTTGTACCTGAGTTATCAGTTCAGGAACTAACAAAAAAAGGTAAATCATCTAGACGTGACAGATACGGTATTCTTTTTCAAAACGAGGCAAAACAGTCACTGCAGTCACAATCAAATTTTTATTCAGAAAACACATTAAAGCCCTAGTTCCTTTTCCTTCAAAATTTTCTGCACATTCATTGTGGCAGGGCATATTGATGAATAATAAATATTATAAAATTTGCTGCGACACAATGCAAAGATTGATTGTCAAAACAGTTACTGTAAGTTGCAACAAAGTGTAGAGTTCAATGATTTATGGTCACATGTAAAATTTAAAGGGAGACAATTAAACAACAGTGGTGGGAAATCATGAGTTGTGCAGTTGCAACAGTCATAGCTGTAAAGACGATCATGAAATTGGCAACTTCCTATCACTTTGTCTGACCTCACCTCTCCAACTGTCTTGTCCTGCAGACTACGCAGTCGTATCATTTTGCGGTATATCATCGCCATGATGGCGTTTCTGGTTCTGACACCTGTCCTGACAGTCACGGCCCACATTACACTTTGTGAGAATATACGAAGCAACTCAGACCCAAAAATGGCCAAGACCAGGAGAAGGCCTTGAGTGAGATTGCGTTCTGGCTGCTCCAGGTAGTGCAGTAGTGCTTGTATCAACACACCCTTGGAACATAGAAAACATGTGCGCATCCATGAGAGAAATGCCTGCATGTGACAACAGGATCAGAAACAAAGGAAGTTCTCAAATCACTCACTGGCATTTGTGTACTATAGACACTACAAGAGTAGGTAACCTTGGCGAAAACGCAGGTGACCACTTGGCCTTTTCGACGTAATATGCTTAATGTTAACACTGATCTTGGGGTTTTGGAGATAGAGGTAACCTAGTCGCCCTTGATGTTGAGCAGGTTTGAACTACTTATAGGTCATTATCATAAATACTTGAATTTCAATGACAAATATATGCTAAATGGTATTGTTGGCTAGCAGCTAATGAATACAATCCTAGTGACATGCACAACTTTAAAGAAGCTGAACAGAAGTGACGCAATGTTAGAGCTAACGCAATCAGTAATTTCGTACTTTCGCCGATTTTACATATTACATTAATAGGCCTTCTAGAAGACATTACTAGGGTAGCCATTCTTGCCCATTCTAAAATTTTTCAAGCTTTGTTTTCCCAAATACGAATTCAAAGCTATGACTCCAGTATGTTAATGCATGGTTACCTGTACGAGGCAATTGAAGAAAAGGGTTACTGTAGCTTTCAATGTACAATGTCAAATTTGATTGAAAGTTGGCCAACTTGTTTATGGTATTACATTATAAGAGATTCACTTCGGAACATGATTGGATCTTGGGTAATGTGACCAAATACATTTTCCCGCCAAAAGTAATATTGTTATAAAAGCCAAATATTCCAGCCAGCTAATCATAAAAATGCCATTTTTCGTACGTATTTGGCAAGAGTACCTGTTATTCATTTCAAACAAATCTTAATCCTGAACATATTTCTTGCTAATATTCAAAATAAAATATGAAACGTAAGAAACAACAAAATGTATTTGGTAGTTTTAATAAAATAGCTGGAAATCAGTCAATGGTCATTTCACATACTAATGTGCCGTTTTAAATTAGCTTTACATTTTACTGTAAATAATTTGTGTTTAGCAGTTTGAATAGGCAATTGTTTTCAATATATGATTTTGGCGGGAAAATATTGCCAGCTGGTCATGTGCCTTTGCTCATGCACATATTTCGTTTTTCAACACAAGGGAATGAATGGAGGCCAAAATGCATGTCATACTATCCAGAACTTTCCTGAAAATTACTCCCTAACTAACCTTACTTGCTGAAAGTCTTATATGGCCATGCATTGGCATACACGAGAAGGTCAATGATGAGGCATATACTGTTATATACTGATACTATTCTCTCTGAACAACCTAGATGGCGCTTATACATAACATAACAATCTTCAACTCAATGAGGGTAAAACCGAACTTCTTGTAATACGATCTCTGTTCAGCTGATCATCTCGTCCTATTGACCAATTGAGCATTGGATCTTATTCTGTTGAAAATTGTCAATTTTGCAAGGAATATCGGCTTGACTTTTGATGAAAACTTCACTCAACGTAAGCACATCACACGACATGCCAGTCAATTTACCACAATCTCTGTCAAATAAGCCATGTTCGCCAGTTCTTAACCAAGGAAATCTGTCAGATGTTGGTTCATGCCCTGATCACATCAAAACTAGATTACTGTGTGGTTTATCATCAGCTTACATTTTTTCACTTTAGCGTGCTCAGAATTATGCTGCCAGAATTGTATCTTGCACCCGATAGTCATACCACATCACTCCCACTCTCACACTGGTCACCAGTACACATCAGAATCCAGTCAAAGATCCTCCTCATCAGCTTTAAAGCTCTGAACAACAACACTTCTGTCTACATATCGGACCGGATCCGTCTCAAAGATTTACTTAGGGTTCTTCGATCTAATGACAAAATTCTGCTTCACGTACCACGGAGTAAGCGCAAAAGCTATGGCGATCATACTTTCTCACGCACTGCCCCTAACCTAAACAAAGTCCCATTACAAGAAGTATGCCAGTTACCAACTCTTAATACTTTTAAGAAGAAAATGAAAACTTTTCTGTTTAGCAGAACATACAGAACAACTCTGACTCTGTATAAAGCGCGATTTAACACTACTGCGTTTTGGAGTTTGGCGCTCTATTGATTGATTGATTGATTAGTTGGTTGATTATACTCACAGCTGTTAAAAGCACTGCGAATGGCCAGATTTGCAAAACTATCGCCATGATACACCTACTTCTGGCATATCGCCAAACAGCACCACTAAATGAAGCTTTTTCAGCACCATCCCTCTTCAAAACTTCGCTCCAGTGTCTTTCTAACCTTAATAGAGACAAAAGTAGCATTCCTATCATTAGATGGGGTTCCATTTAAAAAAGATTCGCCATTTTAAAGAGTAGGAGAAAAGATGACTGCTATAAAGGCATAATGCAGAAAAAATATCATGGAAACGCAGTTATATGTATTTGATAAAGATTCTGAATTCAAACTTTTGAAACTTTGACATTGCAGTAAATTCACAATAAATGGCCAAGCAGTACTTACTCCCATAGGGAAGTATTTCTGTCAGTTTATAATTCACTTCGGATGAAATTCAGAGACTGAGATATTTGACATAAAATCTATTGATATTTAGTATTCATGTGATGCAATGACATCATACGAGAGGACATGCAAAAAGTAGCCATACGCTCTGATCGCTTTATGCCTGTTACTCACTTGCGTAACTTTCCTGCAAAGTTGGAAAATGGTTTGCATATCAGTCCAGGCTGTGGTTTTTTAAGGTTCCAAGACAAGTAATTGACCCTTCTTAAACTCCCGTAAATTATATATTTTCGGAAAGCCTAGATATAGGGAAACATTTTGGTTACCATAGTGTCACCATTGGTTACATGACTATCATGTGACAGGTAATTTGCACAACCTTTCAAAAATCGGGTTTCCCTATGTATTGTTTCAATGCTTTAAGATATGTGGCTGAATTTGTGTGAGTACAAGCTGTCCCAGGATCTTCCAAAGCGTGTCTCAGAATTTTTAAGATCTTCTAAAACACTTTTTATGTCAGAAAAACTTCCAGAGGGGTGAATTTAACCTTAGTTGATTTCTTTAAATTGTGCTCCAAAAAACCCCTAAACTAAGCAAGATATAGAAAAATCTGAGACATGCTTTGGAAGAGCGTTATGACAGCTTTCATTCCAGCACGTTTGAGTCAGATATCTTGAAGTATTGAGACAAAACATAGGGAAAACCGATTTTTGAAAGGTTATGCCAACTACCTTTCACGTGATAGTTATGTAAACAATGGTGACACTGTGGTTACAAATATGTTCTCTTATATCGAGGCTTTCCGAAAATATATAATTTAAGGGGGTTCTGAGCTTATTAACCACTAGAGAATTGTTAGCTCAAAAAGGTCAATAACTTGTCTCGGAACCTTAAAAATAGAAACTTGTAGAATGTTGCGTACATGCTGAAACGCACACGGAAAAGGACACAGTTTGTAACTGGTATTATCAAATGGCATCTTGATGAATATCACTATATCCACACTATAGATTATAGGTTGCCTGTCACCCTTATTTCCAAATATGTGTGAAACTAGTCAGTGACAATATTCTGGCACTGGATATTACCTAAGTTTAGACACCTTGGGTTGGAGGCTAAAACGGTGCCCAATGTTGCCACAATGTCTCTGTGTCTGTGTGTGGCCGTCGTTCTGTCTGTAGACAGATTTTATTCCAGTCATTACTGATTCAGAATAACCTTAGCATGTCACGCAATTTTGCATATGCGATGATCATTGAAAGATGTAGACCAGATAATATTTTGCTGAGAGTGGACTGCATAATTGATGGTAATTCACTAAATTAATGACTTTGTGCAATTGGCTATATCTGAAGAATTGCTAAAGCAATGTAACTGTGCAGGCACTCATTACATTCTACGGGGTCATTATGCTCAAAGTTTGGTAGAAGTAGCTTACACATTTCAAGTTTATTTACATATTAAACAAATAATTGTATATTTGACCATATATCCAAATTCATTACTCCGACTTATATTAGATCACTTAGGTATGTTGGTCATACTCACGTCCAGTTTTTTTGAAAGTCTGATGAGCTTGACATTTTAATTGTTTGCTCATTTAAATATTTAATGAATTTGCGTAATTAGGGCACATATTTATTCCGAACGCCTTGATTTTAACCGAAGCACTTTATTTCATGGGTCATGCTTAAATTAACTTGCTCAACGTTTAATGACAATAACATTCTGATACTTAGTCATTTGAATATTTAATGAATTTGTGTAATTAGGCTGTAAGTCAATGCTTAATCCACTGATTTTAAGTATACCTCCTGCATTAACAAATCATACTTAGGTTTAGTTGTGTTAAAAGTTTGATATGCGTAACGTTCTGATTAATCTTTTTTTTGGATATTTAATGAATTTCTACAATAAAGCTTAGTCTTAGTCAAGACTTAATCAGGTGAGCGTTACTTGTCATATTTTACCTAATTGTATATTTTATGACTTTCTGTAATTAGGCCATATGTCAAAAGTGAAAGCTCTGAATTGGATCAGACGTGTAAGGTAATTTGTCAGTAACTTAAATTTCTTCAAGTATGAAATTTAATGACTTTGACATCATAATTTCCTTATATGCTTATTTGATAACTTTCTCTATGTAACAAATTTGAAATATATACAACATTCTTAAATGACCGATTTACCTCAAACAATGTGAACATAGTTTGAACTTTGTTTATAAACAATACTTTTATGAGCACCAGTATGTTTCTAATACATTCTTTTCGGCACACAGTGTGCACTTAAGTCATAATCTGATTGTGGCTTTGTATGACTACTTCATTAATCTGCTATCCCACCCGTCAAATAATCCGAGATATTTTTTCATGATTTTGTACGCTTTTTTAATTGGGATATTTCAATCTTCTTGACTTTCGAAAGTAAAAAATATAGACAGTGAAGGTTTTATTAGCCATGACACTCCGCAGCTTGCGACAAGATGATCAGTTCCGAGATGTAAGGAATAACCATCAATTGACACTAACGCACACACTTTTGCAGGCAGAGTTGGATGATGGAATTAATTTTATTCTAAACTTGTTCTAACCTCGATTAGACGATAAAATACCGGAGTTGGTCGTCATGTTTACTAGTCAGTGTATTACACCATTGTATGAGCGGTCTGCGAATCAGTGTAAATAAACAGTAGTCTGTAAGATATATGTCTTACCTCAATGCATTAACCATAGCAGCATCTTTTTCTGAACAAGGGAGAATTTTCTCCATTGTCAGTTTATTCTTGTAGGCCAAAACCATAATTCTTGTGACCCAGTGATATGTCATGAAGGAAAACAATCCAATCTGATCTAGTGGGCTCTTGGATTTGTCCCTGTCGTATATTTTTATGAAATGAAGTTGAAAAAATTATGTACATGTTCATAGAAATTAAATTTATCAGAAGCAATATTGTTCGTATGCATTTGTATAAGAAACATATTTGAAAAAATAGACCACAAACTATATAAAGCAGCACTGTCGTCAATACAGTTACACTAAAGGTAGGACACACCTCAAAATCAAAATCAAGAATGGGTATTGGAGATAATAATGCAAATTTTGGTACGAGAGAAACAAATTACCTAGCATTTCAAATCACCATCCGTCTAATGAATTTTTAAATTCCAATAAAAAAACATATGACGTCCCATTACAGATGCTTACATTCTTGGTCTGATTGGGAAAAGTACCCTCAAGGTGTCACTGTACTTTCCGCCTTTCCGAGGTGCCTCCCCTCTGTCTTTCATCCTCTCATCTGCGTCATCTAATGGAAGTTCCATAAATTCGATGTCGTGTACGGACGATTTCCCTGACTTAAGTTCTACTATGTTTTCATCACTAGTATTTTCAGTTCTAACAAGCGATTTTGAATCATCGCCTGTTGTGACAGCTTCAGCGCTGTCTCTATCATCTTGTATGTCCACAGCAGAAGCACTTTTGTCGCTCTCCGAGTGTGAATCATCTATACTTTTCTCATCTGTATCACTGTTTTCCCTAGCAACTATTGTTTCACCATCCTTATCCTCACTATTCTTATTGTCCTGCCCATTATGTTGTTCCGCTGACATATCTCTGTCATTTTGTGACATTGGTGATTCCTCCCCTTCTTCTGGTCCGTTTTCACTGAGGTTGGTGGCATTTCCTTCCGTGTTTCCTATTTCTGCACTAGGACTGCCTTTATCTGTATCTTCCATTTTTATATCATTGATCACTGAATAGAAACCTGCAAGGGAATTTAAAGGGAGCATAACTTTTATAGTTTTCTTATATTTGATCCAGAAAATCATTACTGTAAATCATGTCTTTGTACCTAGCATGATTTTATGCAATTCAGTATAGCCGAAGGTATTGCCAAAGGTCCGCTTATTTAAGATACGGCTTATTCAAGCATTCCTACATAATCAATGGTCATTCCTACATAATCAATGGTCAAAGTGTTTTTGTCAGCGAAATTGAGAACCCAAGAATCCACAAACTCATACCAATACACATTTCGCTAGAAAAGCATGCAGCTAATTCTAAGTGAGCGCAAATGTACGCTTGCGTACATGTAAGTGCGTATCATTCCGTTCGTACGTCCGTCCGTCTGTCTGTCTATCGCTAGCTGGATTTAATTCTTGTCGTAACTTGTAATCCGAGTTTCAATTTCATAAACGGCATCATCATGAGATCATCTAGAACTGATTAGATTGTTGTTGGCGAGGCTTGTATATTATAGGTCATTTGTATAATTAATGAATTTGTGAAATTTGTGAATTTGCGACTTCGTAACAATAACATACACAAATTTGGTGTAAATGTGCGGGCACTTAAACTTTTCCATGGAAAATATGCAAAAAGTGTCGATGGGAGGTCATTTGCATATTTTAACAAATTATTCTATATTAAACCATGTGTTGAAATTCAGAACACTGAACTTCACTAGACCTCTGAGGTATTTTGATCATATTTAGGTCTAGATGTGCTGAATGTTTCACGAGCATGACATACCAATTATTTGCTTATTTGCATATTTAATGAATTTCTGTAATTAGGCCATATATCAATACTGAAAGCACCGACTTAAACCAGACCATTGATATTCATCGATCATACCTAGTTTACTCGTGCTAGATATTTGATGAGCACGACATGTTTACTATTAGCCCATTTCAATATTAAATTAATTTCTGCAATTGGGCTATATGTGGTATCAATATTGAATGCACTGATTTTCACCAAACTCCATACACTAATTGAACATAGTTAGGTTTACTTAATGCTAAACGTTTGATATGCACGACTTTTTATTTATGAGATCACTCGCATCTTTTATGAGTTTTGTGTAATTTGGACACATATCAATTATTAATGCTCTTTTTTTTACCTGACCTCTGAGATATATATATATATATATATATATATATATATATATATATATATATATATATATATATATATATATATATATATATATATATATATATATATTTATATATATAGTTATATATATAGTTATATATAGTTATATATATATAGTTATATATAGTTATATATAGTTATATATATAGTTGTATATAGTTATATAGTTATATATAGTTATATATAGTTATATATAGTTTTATATATATATATAAATATATATATATATATTATATATATATATATATATATTATATATATATTATATATATATATTATTCACTGATGTCGACCGGTCCTCTGCTATTCATTGATAATCCGTAGGTCTGCTTACCCTGAGTGGTTGATGTCCACGACTTTCTAATTATATGCTCACTTGCACATTTAATGAAAGTCTGTACATAAGCCAAAGATCAATAAAGAATGAACTGATTTGAGCCAGATTCCTGATCAACTTATGTATTTATCATACATAACTTTATTATTCTAAGGTTTGGTTAGTATAACATAATCATGAATGTATAATGAGTTGATCTTAGCAGAGTACTGTCTATGATCTTAGCCATTTGACGTTGGTGACTTGTAACCGTTACACATTGTCATTTGTCTGGAAACGTGGTTTCAAAACCACAGTGCGGGTCTCTTCTTTAGTTGCCTTATTATTTTGTAATTTCTTGCCCTTGGTTTGATGATTGTCATTGTTCAAAGAGGAAGGCTAGAATGGTTATATTGAGGTCTGCCTGTTGCGCGTTTGATGTATCGGGTGGATCGTTTGTGTTTTCTTACTTTTTGATTGTCGCTGTAATCAGCATTCGATTGTCTGTGAAGTTTCTGTTCTTTCTGTATGCTATAATTGGTTCATCTGAAAATGACACGGCCAGAGTTTGGTCGCGTTTTGTATCATTTTGCAGTTTTTGCATAGAGCTTGTTTGATCAGCGTGAATTCAATGTAGTGACTCAAAGTAATTGACAATGTATAAATGAGTTTTGTGACTTCATTATTATCCTTATCTGTGTTAGACATGCACAGCTGACTTTAGCTAGGGTAACGTCTTTACTGGTATGGGGTATTGCTATGTTTTGTAATCTCGTTGTTTTAGTATGTGTAAGAAGAATTTATTTTTTCCGGATTCTCCACCAATTTGTCATGACTGCTACTTCACGGTTTATAAGTCGAGAGGTATCGGTCGGGGATCGATACGCTTTCAATTACTGAAACTGGCACCAAGTTGTCGGCTATATGCACCACATTATATCTTTATTGCTAAACAGCTACGGAGATGACTCCAAAGTCAACTCTCCCATGGGTTTTAACTCTTTGTCCTAAAAGTACACAACTTAAATCGTTTAAACAGGAACTTCCCCTATAAAAGCCGGAATATTGTATATCTATGCAAATGTAAAAAGCCACGCTACTGATCGGACGTGCCGTGTTTGGTCCCAGAATCCCATTATTTTGACATGTTTCAGGCGTTCATTGTTCTTGAATCTTGCATATGATATCTGTGGATATATAGCGACTAAACTTGAGTTGAAAATAAACTGAAAAAATGTTCCACTTTTTTCGGAGAACGCACATATTTCAAAACGTGTTCCCTGTACGGCTATTTGACACCTCTTTGCATATGTCACGCAAGTGTCAATCATGATTATTCAAATTTCTCATATGGTCAAAGCGATGCCATGAGAATTCGAAAACTCCCGCGTGTCACCTGTTTGGTGTCCACTTACATAATGAACGCCGCCATAGCTTCGCGCCCTTTTAAAGGGAGGCTCCGCTTTTAACGAGTCATGCACCTAACACAATGTTTTTTTGCTCTAAATGACATTTTTGCAAATATTTATTCAATTTTAACTAATTTGTTAACCCTAGATTGAAATATTTGTAGGATTTACCTTTTAGCTTGTCAATCAGTCGTAAGTTGCAGATAAAGAAGTAAATTTATGCAAATGTATGCAAAGCACCTGGCTTCTCTTTTCTCCCAATTTCAATATTTCCAAATAATTTAACTCAACTGTGATTGGGTCAAATTTTCTGAAATTTTCACATTATGTTCTTTAAATGCTATATAACAAAAGACTATTTTGTTTGGCAATAAAGTTCTAACATTTTGAATAAGAAGCATTTTAATTTTGCTAATCATGATTTTAATCACTTTTTTGAGTGTCAGTCTTTCAACCGTTGCCATTTTAGAATGAAGGTAGATGATGCAAACTAAAATAGCCGTTATATCCCCATATACTCTTGTTTCAAATGAAGTATTAAATTTCAGAAAATAGTATAAAGTTTTTGACCTATTTTAATTTTTATCATTAATACCGAAATTGAGGTTTATTACCCCAAATATACATTACCTTCATCCTTCGAGTAAACTATTGCTACCATGCTAAACTTTAGAGTCTCTGCTTTTTGAAGATATATGGTATAAGGGGGTTTTCTTGTTATCTTAGGGAGCCGTCATTATTTACGGCCTGGGGGTTGGAGGAATTGCTTTAGAAACTCCAAATTTTCGAGTAACCCCCCTGCTAACCATGACGTGTTTGAGTAACCCCCCTCTCTGCTACAGAAATTTCGAGTGCCCCCCCCCCCAAAAAAAAAAAAATTGGGAAAGTTACATATCTATACAGTAAAATGGATTGCTGCTGCGACAGGCCCTGTACAGACCCTGATTAAACCCTGTGGTACAGGTCTGTGTTGGAAAGAAGTTCCATTGCTGTGACTGGGGCTGATGTACAGGTCTGTATCCAGTGCTCTAATGACATGCAGTGTTCTCCGTAGGGTTTTTGTCAAGAGGGCGAAGATGTGGTGTGAAAGCGACCGCGCAAGCGGCCCCGGGGGAGGTCAGGAGGAGAGTGTCCCCCTCCTGCTTGAAAAATAGAGATTGAAAAATAGAGATTGAAATGGTGTTATTTTGTGGCACTTGGGGATTATTTTTTTTTCATATTTTTTTCGTATAAAAAACTCAAAGGAACAGAAATCTGAAAGAGTATTCCAAAACTTATATTGCATTTTACTGATTTCAATGAAGATTACATTTTTTGAAAACGACAGACATACATTTATTCACATTAATTATTTATTATTATTTTCCTGCAATAAAAGATGGGTTTGTTGTCAAGGCATTCCACTGGTTTTAAACTTTATAGAATCAGAATTAGCTTGCTTTACACATTTTCCCCTTTAGGTATTCTATACAATGTAGAATATAGAAAGCAGAAGTTTCTCATGAATGATCAGGCAACTATATCTATCTTTAATCAGGAAATACTGAAAATTGTACTCAGTACTAGCCTCTAACATAAGGCTTGCCACGTAGAATAGCTGATCGTTCTCGTCTGAAGAACACACCAACGTGAAACACATTGTAATGAGATTTTAGTTTCTACTTGAAACCACCTGTATTATGATATATATATATATATATGTATATACACACACACACACACACACACACACACACACACACACACACATATATATATATATATATATATATATATATATATATATATATATATATATATATATAGATTACATGTGTGTGTGTGTGTGTACATATATCGGGTATTTACATACATATCTCAAGCATACATATTGCTGTTCTTTACTATTATTGTTGTATTAATTCATAACTTCACTAAATGCTTCGGTACATATTAACAAAATTGAGTAGCCCCCCCCTCTTGTTCTCCACTTTTTAGCAACCCCCCTTGTAGCATTCGATTTTTTGAGTGACCCCCCCCTCAGATTCCTCCGACCCCCCCAGGCCATAAATAATGACGGCTCCCTTAGATGATAAAGATTCATTCGGGAAAAACCGTGTTTACAACGTGCAGCTCCACCTTAAGTCATGGCGAGCATTCAGCCATTCACAATGAAAGTTCTGAATGCTGATTTGCTGAAAAACATCTTTCACTGCAGTGAAACATTTGTCAGGCTGAATGAACATTTCCTTCGTTCACAGGTAAGCACTGATATCGTTTGACTTGAATTCTTTAGTGGTGTGTATTACCTGTTAAAGTTTGTGTGTTTCAGGTTATAAACCTCGCGCCAAGTCTTTGAAAAACACTTCGACTCCACAAGGTTTTAGACAAACGCTTTAAACTGGATGACCCTGTTTCTAAATAGGTCTGCGACTTTCAACCCGTATTTTTGTAAGGACACTGTGCAGCCTTTGTCACCCTTTTCATTGACAACACAAACACAATAATACATCCAGCCCCGAGGGCGGGATTTAAGATTTAGAGTTTTAAACAGTTGCTGTAATTTTACAGTTTCGTATATTCGTCTTATGACCTGCAGGGAAAACTGACTATTTCATGTATTTAGACATGATCCCTGAATTTTTGCAGTTTAATTGTGGGCTACACTACTGCTTCTAATGTAGACAGACACGCAGTGTGGGGCCGGGGGTCAGGGTCAACTACTTTTATACTATGTTGACAAGTTATGAGCCACAGTCTGCCACTGTAGGTCGGACGAAGCACTGCTGGTCGGACGAATTACAGAGCAAAGATGAAAAAATACAAGTGGTTGAGTCGAAAGAAGGGTAATAGAGAGAAAAAAAAATAGAGCAAGCAAACGATTGGGAGGGAGGGCGGGGGAACGCTCGAAGGTCGAAGCTAACAATGATAAACGAAGGGGGTTGCGTCGTCCTAAAGATAAAAATATTGACGACTTAATTTTTCGTTCAGAATGCTCGTAAAAACAAGAGAAATATCTTAATTTGGAGAAAAATTGCTGAGTAGTTATTAAGTGTCAGTAAATTCCATGGTACACGTTACCATTGCAGGATCTCCTCAAACGAATTCCAATTGTATTTATATAATGAGAAAACTGGGTAGGTGCTTCTGTAGTTTGCGGAGGTCCACCCGGTGCTTTTAATGCCTCTGTTTAACTGACGTGACCCTTCCACCATGATCACGGTTTGGTCGAACCCCATTACTTTCAGTGGTGTTGAATTCGGGGTTGTTGAATGTAGGCAACTGGCCTGGATGAATTCAAATCAAGAAATATCAAAACTACAGTTCTTGGAAAGGAACTGCCTTGTTTCCGATGTAACAAGATGATGTGATAAACGGCACATAATATATAAGGCCTTCCAATTTTCAGTTTTGGAGGGGTTGAATTCGGGATGTTCTTCGAAGCAGGTTTCTTACTAAATATAACTACGCGTGCGCGACATCTTACACCATTGTTCAGAAATGGGATAATAGACTATAAATTTTGTTTGGGCTTTTAGTTTTTGACTCCTTAATATGTCTTTCTCGTGTTCATTGTTACCTTGACAGTCAGCTATGAAGTTATTTTCATTGTTCTTGATGAAAAACGCAATTTAAATTTGCATACTGATTGTTCAACACGTTTTTTTCGAAATGGAAATGTTGCTTCCAAAATCCTGTTGCTTACTTTAAACCCACTTAGTGACCGACACGTGGATACACTATGGTTTGCAAATAAATTCACCATGATATCGCCTAATTGTTTACTTGAAAAATGGAAGCGTTTAGGGGCCGGTTTCTCTAATCAACAAAACCTAGCAAAGCGTAGCTTAAAGCAAAACCTCACTGAATGTGGCATTCTATTCATTGACAAGTGATATCATCATAAATTTGCAAAAATGAAGTAATAAAATACTTACCCAGCAAATTTACCAATCTCAACCAGTGTTAGATATAGACAATTGAATATGTGTGACATATGATTGTTATATCACCGTTTTGATAAAATAACGATAATTTCTTGTTCCTCCAAAGTGTAATGAAGTTAACAGATAGTGTGTGTATGAATGTGTCTATGTGTTGTTGAGGGCCTATGAAATAAACATTCTAAGGGGCCCATAAATGTTTGCCATAATTTCCTTGGGTCCATAAAAATCGCAAGGAAAGTGGAAAATCTTCCGTTCTCCCGGAAGTAAAATCTGGATACTCCCTAAAGGACAAGCCGACCTTACACTGGCAATTCAACATGTATACGCATGGCTAACGGCGTGACTTTTCTGTGAAAATGTGTTAAATGTGCTGGTTTGTAGTATGCCTAATGGTCTTTCAAGAGAAATTGAGTGTTGAAGACATACCTTACACAATCGACAGTGGTGGGTACATTCCCAGTGCCAGATAATCGTCCTGGAAGGCTTCTATGCAGTGTATTAACACGACGCGCCTTGTCTCAGTACGCTTTTCGGTTGAGTGAAGATAATGACCCTGCGATAATGACCCTCTAGTATCGGATATGGACAACGCCCTCACTTACTTTCTCGCGTGCGCATGTATTCGTTTTCAGCCACAAGATAATATTCTTGGGAAATGGCGACCCATTTCCAATTGCTATTAAATAAAATAAACAAACTCTACCTCGCCAATATTTCAGGATTGTGATGATTTTTAAGAAGTTTATAATATAAATGACTATATATTGTTGTTGTCGTTTCGACCGAAAATAAACCTCCACTGTGAGCACGCTTATATTGTAAGGTATCTGACCCTCTTGACACACCTTTGGTGCTGTCCCAGAAGAACGTTCATTTGTTGCTACTGGAGGGGCGGCTTTCACTGAAACTGAATATCACGCACTCAATTGCCGGCCAACCCTAGGAATAGTAGCTGGACGCTCCCGAGAGTGGCATAACAAGGGAAGGCGGCAAACTTCCTCGCGCAAAAGAAACGTCTACTCGATGTTGATTTTTCGTAGACTTCGCCTACGAAGTGGCTATTCTCAATATTTCAAAACCGTTTGCGATCGTAGATATACCCAGACGCCATCACAAATACATCGTTTGTCATTATGCGTGGATTGCCACATAATATAATGAGATAGTATAGACACGTCATTGCACTGAGGACGTATGATGTGGTACAATCGCACTCCTCCCTATGACGCGGTGTGTATAAGTAAGGAGAAATGTATAAGTTCGGCTCTGTGCCTGTTTACATCCGTGATACATGTATACGTACATCGAAAACTTATTATCGGTGTTTCTTAACATGTACTTGAAAGGACAACACTACAATCGAAATGACAGCAACAAATCAATATTGACAAGTGAGGATACATACAAACGACATCCTGTTTCAGATTTCCACGTCATCTCCTTTTAAAAGAAGTGCCTTTCGATTTGATTTTTTGGACTTTGATTTGGCGGAGATCGTTTATTTATCGCTGAAAAGTAATTTCCGACAAAATCTTAACCCGAATAACGGACAGTCTTGTACATAGAATCTGAACGCAAATGTCACGCTATTGGAAGTCTGTGCAAAGTTCCTCGACTCTGACCCACAACCTCCTTATAATTATTGTCTCACCATACTCAGAATATGACGTATTAACAGAAAAGCATTATCTCTACAGACAAAGGGGCGATGAACATGTCGTCGTTGATAATCATGAAGTAATTACCTGTGAGAGCCTAAGGCTGCGTTCACAAAAAACGGTTG
>LD360439.1:29086-41275 GCA_001465055.1 Ptychodera flava | reverse complement strand
GCTACAAAAAACAAGCAAGCGACCGTTTTAAGATAAGCGTGGAGGGAGCCAGAAAAGTTTGAAAGAGATATACATGTATCAGGACAGATTCCCTTCAACGGGGATGAGAAAAGTGTCGTTCATGGTTACACACATATGAATACATGTACATGTAAAATGCTACCCCGACTGTACTTTACTCTTACCTTTTCGTACCAAGTGAAATTGGAGTAAGTTTATTTACGGTTTGTAGGAAAGAAACATGCTTAGTGCAAGTAATGTCTATTTCGAAAGTTTTGCAATCAAGACGGGCGATATCTGTAATTTAATTGCTAACATTTTCTCAGTGGCATTTTCTCAATTCCCGCGTCTGAACAAAGTCTGAACACGACACTTACTAAACATGATATAGTATCGTTGGTATTCATTCACTGCAATATTGAAATCAGCACAAAATGTGTGATGTTCTGTAACACTGACTGCATTTGAAACACATGAGTTTTACCTGAAACTAAATACTGATAGGGCAAATGCCGTGGTCAACTTAACATCATTTGTATACAGTGTATTTTATAATCACTCCGTAATTTCAGGCTAATCGGCGTGTCCATGGGGTACCGATAGTAGGTACCGATATCACCACTGATACAGGGTAAAGTAACCGTTTTATCACCCTTCTGCAGACAGAATTTCTGCTTGCACCAGACAGGCTTGATCAACACTAAAGTGGCCACGGGTGTATGATGCTAACTTTAGCGACACTGCAAATACGTGGCTTCAAACACATGCGCAAACTTTATACTTCATGAATTCTAGGAAAAATGTGTATTATTTAAAGTGTGTTTTCTCAGTTTGTTGCCTTGGGTACAAGAAAAGATTCCGGATATCACAAAGTATTAGTCATTACGTAAGTGAACAAAAGTAGATGAAATTAGGACTTGAATTTGACATTTCCATGGAAAGCAGATTTGTTTGATCAATTTGATAAATGAGAAAAAACTACGTGTTCATTCATAGCGAGGCCATGTATTATCTTGGAGTATGCACCTTACGGTAGTCTAAAAGACGTGTTGAGTGCCATCGGTACGGAAAGAAGCAGACCTGATGAAGAAGAAGATTGTGATGATTATAGCTATTTGGATTTTAACAAGACACCTCACTCTGTGACTGGTGATGAACTGATGTCATTTGCTGATCAAATCGCCTGTGGATTGGAGCACTTAGCTTCTCTGAAGGTATTAATAATGTTCTATTTTTTCCAGCCATAGTCATATAAATGGATATAGTAGCTATATCCTTGAACATCATGATTGTTTTCACGTATATTAATTGTCAACTACAGTTTCTTGTTCTATTCCAAAAAGCATGTATAAACATCCACTATTTAGCTTTTCAACACAGCGTCTTTAGTAAAGTACACTGTTATTAACTACGTTTGAATTCTAGTCCCGACTAGAAGTCACTTGTCAACAATAACAATGCAGTCTACATATGCAAAGGCTAAGTTGATGAGTGGAAAGCTGCATGCATATTTCAATACGCTCTGGGGAAGAGAACAAGAAACTTTAGTTGACGTCAAAGACAAAAATAGTTAGAAACTCACTTAAAGTTGCAGCTACTGGAGCGGTAGCTAAAATATAAAATGTGTGAAACAATGATTTGAACATATATTGGAAATAATATGTTCAGGCGGTTGACTCGCTACTCACATCAGAAGAAACTTCATCCCCTTGTAAAGGGATACAATTATGGAATTTTGGAGTTACCTGTCATGTTCCGAACCTTTCCCTTAAAATGAATGTAGATTATCCATCGCAAACTTGGAATTCGGAATATTTTCGTCGGCGAAGAGAAAGTTTGCAAAATAGGATCTTTCTCCAATGCTGTAAGAACTGATAAAGAAGAAATAAAAGACAGTCTAGAGGTGAGGCCAACATTCTAAAAGTTAATGCTATTTTAATTTTATATTGCGGACAGTTATCTGATTACGTCTGTTAACGGAGTGTTCAGAGAGATATCGTTAAGTGTTACGAGAGAAGTGCGCGCACTTTTTGACATCTCCGATGTAGACTTATGAAAAAGACAGTGAGAAAGATTGTGTGGCATTACCATAAGTGAGATGGTTTTATTTTAGGGACTTCTGCCTCTTCGTTGGATGGCCCCAGAATCACTGGGAGAAGGACTGTACTCTTTGAAAACTGACGTTTGGACTTTTGGAGTCATGCTCTGGGAGATTATCACTTTAGGTAAGAAATATGGATATCGTAAATCGATATGTTAGTAAGGACCTATTAACAGGGCGGACGTCACGTAAATACAGTGAAGTCGTTCTTAGAGAGTTGTTCACTTGCTCTCCTAACTACCAACTCGCGTACCTGAATGACGCAATATGTAATTCTCTTACGTACTTGCGGCTACCTAAGCCAGTGAGTAATGGTTTTCTGGCGTGTCTGACTACATTGCAATGTTTGCTTGGGTTTATTGAATTTATATAATATAATTTCAAGGAGAAAATGAATAAATACTTAAAAGATAATATCCTCTTTAGTGTTTCCATGTCTTATATTTCGCTTCATATTATTTTCACAGACCAGGAAGGTAAGGGATCTTGCCTGTGATAGATAAAAATTGTATCAATATTTCTTTTGATTCTAGGTGAAACGCCTTACTCAGGTGTGTCAAATCGAGACATATCAGATCAGATAATAAGTGGACGTCGTATGGAGAAACCACAGCAATGTACTGAAGAATTGTGAGTCCAAAAGTACCATTCGTAAGGTAGAATGTGCCTCGGAACAAGTATTTAGACTGGAACTATCAAACTTTATTTCTTATTTACAACTTTCAGGGGACCGTTTCGAAGCTTATGGAATAAGAATACGTTTATCGCTTTAGTTTTTCGAAAATCATCAATTTTGTTTTTCTTCATACAGTTAATATGGGTATGGCAGTTATTTTAAATTTTAAATATCGGTAAATGTTAGGTAATTTGTTTCTGTCATATCAAAATTTGCATGGTGACCCCCAATTTTTATTCGCGATTTTGTAAGAGAATCGTCAAAAGTTTCATTGAGGAAAGTTTGAGCAAAACTTTAACTCTTTCACTTTCAGGGCGCATACTACCTTAATCATCATTTTCCCCTCAGAACTGCACATGTGTTAGAAGGATGTATCTCGTTTAAGACAAGTGACAGAAAGGATACGAGGAGAAATGCTCTATGTCATGGACAAAATATTTCTTGTTTTTAATCAAAGAAATACTCGACTCAGTGTGTGTAAATTAGACAGAACGAAAGCTGGAGAATTGACTAAAACAAGAGAGTTGACAGCTTAGTACACTTGGAAAAGCAGCGGTTCAATTAGCCATACATGGCCACAACCCAGAGATGTTTTAACTGAATCTTAACACAGTTCTCCCCAAATAACAGAAGATAAATATTAACAACGAAATGGATATTTATGGCAGTGCTACGAATTTGTAAAACCACCTTTGTTCTTCAAATCAAAGGGATAAATTTTATTACAAAAAGCCTGAGTAGTCGACTACGGAGCACTAACTTGCTATTCTTTTTGCATATAATGCAATATCTTCACGAGTAAATCAACATCTGAACAGTAGGTGAGGGCGGCAGTTTACAAATTGTATATTATATACCAGAACCCATTAAAACATCCATATGCATCGGCCGAATTTAACACGATCCAATATCAGTATGGAATTTCGTAAATCGTTAGTGGTATACCTCGCAAATGTGCCTGGGTAGATCACCAAGCCCCCTGTCTTGAAAAACTGCATCCCCATAAATCTTCTTTCTTATCGATACAATTTATGCATTGTTTTGAAAATGTATATCGCACTTACCCCCTTGTCGTTTATATAGTGGGCGATGGATAATATAACTTATTTATTTTTCTACTCCTCTTAGAAATATAACCTATTTTTATTCTTTTATGGCTTACAGGTACTCCTTGATGTTGCTGTGCTGGGACCGTAATCCCCAAAACCGACCTTCGATGACAGTGGCTTTGAGAGAACTTCGTTACATTACAAAGAATGGATATGTAAGTAGAACATCCAATTTTCTTTCTTCAGCATATGCCCAATATATGATACAGCATTCTATCAAAAAGCTAAGCGGCGGTTTTTTCTCCTGAACTGGGCGAGATCTTGTATTGCTGTGGAATATAAAGATATTGTCTCACGACACCTAGTCAAATCAGAATCTCATTCAAAAGACAACTACTTTTCCATGAGGCTTGGAAAGTCTCGCGAGACCTACGTCTGGACTGAAACGATACCACAATGGGAAGAAGGTAGCCAAGTACAATACTCGCAAGTGTTTGTAAAGACTCGATGAGGTTGCGAAGACCACACTACTTACCAAAATCGCTTCACAATTGTTCTGAATAAATTATAACTTTGAAAATTTAGATATTTGAGAGGTGGAAGTAACTTTTTGATTATCCCAGTACATTTGCTGTCCAGGCTACATATATGGCGTCATGGTGTCACGTACACAGGACACCTTCCATTAAGCAGACTCTTTAACTCCACATATCCTAATATTTCATTTGCTTTTATTTATTTTTGACTTTCAGGTTTTCAATCAAAACATGACAAGGGTCAGGCAAAATTGAGGCATCGACTTATGCAAGTACACCTCGTCGATATGCACCACTGACGAAGTGTACGGTGAATGATACTTCAAATTGCCAGGCAAAACGATGATGCAGAAATAATGACACAATCAATGTCATAAAATTCTTGCTGTATCATTATGGGCTTTGCAGTACGTTCATTGTCTTTTATTATTTGCTCAACGCTCTGATCAGTATCGAACTCTGTTAGTAACAGCAGAGTTAGGTTCAGCTAGTGTTTTCAAAATTTCAGTAATGTTGCCATTCCGTAAGGTTTCGTGAGATACCCAGCATAGTAGTTCGAGTTTTAAACGATTGTCTCACATTCAACAAACAATTTTTGTAATTTAGTAATAAGTAAATCAAGATATACATTATTACACCATTGAAATTTTCACATGTCAGATTCTCATGATAATTTGTGAAAAAAAAACTTAAAAATCTACCACTGATATTCTACTTCGAACCTCCTAGCCGATTGAAACTCGCGTGGTTCTTAAATTTTTACTACTCTGACGTTTTTTTTTCGATTTTCATACAAAGTCAAAGTCAACCCATCTTTTCCCTAGTTTAAAAGTGTCTGCCAGTTGTTGCCTAACATCTGGGTGTTTTCTATTTGTGTAGAATCACGACGATGTGATTAACACAGAGAATCAGAGAAGAATTCGAAGGGGCGACTTTACCAAGGGGTGATTCCTCCCAATTTTGAATGAAATTCTTAGAAACTTCCAAATTTGAAAGGTACCCTGCAGGTGACTTATTTTACTCCTTGACCGGTAAAGTGATCTTGTGATTGTGTATTTTACGCACGACCAATTTAAAATGTGAAAGCTAAGATGTCATAAAATTTTATAACAGAATTATCCCAAAATGCTATTTATCGTTAAAACAACATTTAGTACGATTCAAAACTTGGATCTGTCACTTTATTGACTTTTTATGTAGAAAAAGCCATGTCATTCTGTGATTTTCAATTTAACGTTGCTTAACATATTTCTATTCAAGTTGCTCCTGTGGTCAAAGTCCCTCTAAATGTGAAAGTCAAGGTTTCTGTTCTTGCCTCTCAAGATGACTTCTGTAAAACGATTTATAAAGTTCGGCTAGAACAATCCTCCATGATTTCACTGAAACTGTACATACATAAGCTATGTCGTATTGAGAAACACTCACCGGGTAACAATCACCTTAAGGGAATTACAGTTTCATCGACAATGTATCAATTTCCTGCTGTATTACATGTAAGTTTATCAAATATGGTAATGATGTGATAACATCTACGTAAATATAACCACGAAATCAAATGCTATTCTTATGTCATTTATAGCATATATCGAACTCATGTAGTACGTGCTCACTCTGTATTCGTTTAGATACATTTCATGCCAACTAATTCAACAAATAAAAGAATGTCATCAATAAAATATGCATATTATTACAGAAATAATTTGTTTAGAGTGAATACATGAAATGGTACAACTGTATTGGAATAATTGTAACTCGAAAAGGAGAGTTGTTTGTCTAGTTGTGTGTATGTGTATGTGTATCAATGCCGATTCATAAATTGCAAAACGATTGTTTAACGAACGCCGTTTAAGCTTTTTGTAAATATACAACTGGATTTAAGATAGACCAGCGTGTATGCACCTCTCATTCAAACCAATGAAATAAAATAATAAAATAAAATAATAAATCGTGGTGTGGCATGCAGCTCGAGTATGAATTATTGACTGCAGCGCTGATAAGGGCGCTTTTACTTCTGCCAGAGTAAATGTCAACTCCAAGCTTAAAAATCTAACGAATTTTGATGAACTAATTATTGTTTCATTGGGTTGTCTTACATTGGATGGTTTGTTTTTCTTGTCGTCCAGTGCTTATTGCAATGCTATTGCTTTATTCAACAGTATATTGCGTTCACTGGCTCTAGTAGTACTTTATCTTTGTGTAGGGATAGAACAACTGTCTTTTCAAAGTGACGATCTTAAAAGTACGATATTTAAAAATTAAACATGCATTTTTACAAAACAAGCAATTTATCTATAGGAATGAATCAAAGAGTATGTAGGCCTAAATATTTCTTGTAAAAATAATTATGCCAAATAGGGGTACATACAAAGTACATTTCCATCTAATCATCCACAGCTTTGCGATCTGGCGTTCTGCATGTTTCCAGAATACCAGATCGCCTGTTTGTTTTCAGTAAAATATCGTGAATAGTAGGAAAATTAGCGTTTCGATATGAAATGCCACTATCAAAGTGAGGAACTCATAACTTAAACCCTTTCCGGTTTCAAAAGTTTATCCCTCTCTTGATAGCGAATTTACTGTTAAAGGACAGGTAAAATTAATTTTTAACCATGTACGGTCACTATGGCACCATGAAAATGAAAGATGTTTTGGCAGACGTTTCTGTCAGGAAATAGTGTGTACAAGTAAAAATTGACAGATCTAGGTTTTCTCACCACTGTGTACAACCTTCCAGTTGATTGCAAAAATATCTGCAGATCGAACTCTTGTATCCTTTTACTTTGACAAAATAACAATGTTACTGTGACGAACAGGGTCGCGGATCAACATGCGCAGTACCTATAGGCTGCTGCACAGACTAGTCAACAGCAGATCTTTGAGACAGAGGGTAAACATTTTGCGCATTTTATATCAGATTATTATTCAATTGCCTCTGATTGACTCCAAGCTTGAGGTTGTTCAGACATTAGTAGCCACTGTTATGATATGACATACAGTATCACATTCGCGAGGTTGTACAACTATAACGATAAGTTGGCTTTGCGGACCACAGAGTAGAACTGTACCAGCTCCACATGGGAATAACAATCAACGTGACCAGTGGAATATGCATATAATTTAAGATCAATCCTAACTTACACAGTATGATTGAATACTATTGATGCGCTCATAGTTAGGGGAATTTACGAGTTGAGGTACCAGTCTGGATCGTAATGCTTTCAGTAACTGAAGCTGACACACCAAGATGTAGATTTAACACAACCTTGTACTTTATTGCAAGATGGCGACCGTGTCGTTCACTGTCAACGGTCTGATCTCCAGTCCAAGTCTCTACAAAGTTAAATACATCTTCAAACTTACATAATTACAAAAGTAATCACGTGGTAATTTTCCCGCCAGTCTTTGATTGTTTCTTAAGATTAAATAAGATCACACCATGGAATATCCCATTCTCGATTGTTCTCAATGAAATCTTAACCAAGAATTAATTAAACTATCACACTATCTCTAATCTGCTTCTCGTAAGATCTGAGTCAATGACATTCACACGCCTTGGTCACGTGAGGGACGCTTCGAGATAAATCTCTACAGGGAGGGGCGTTACACTATCAGTACATTGCATCTTTTTAGACATGTTTAGACATGTTGCACTGATAATATCTCAGAGATTAATAATACCTTACCTCAAGTGCTGTGTTTCATCTGCATACCCATTGGAAGACTATTTTTATTAAATTCGCCTCAGGTAAATCTTTCACCGAATATGTACATTTTGTAATGATATGTGCCATAATCTTATCTTTCTTTGTTTTCTTAGATATTTGATATATGCTTTTAAAGGACCTTAGCCATGCTGAAGTTTCAAATCGTCACTGTTTGGTTGTTTGTAGTTTTCTTTGCGATCACCCAGTGTTGGTAAGCATAAACAATTTTACAACATATGACTGTAAATTAATCAACTTGTTTAAAAAAGATGCCGTTAATGGTATTTGTGGAAGGCCATGCCTCAAAATTGCATGACTTAAACTTTTACTCAAACTTTCCAAAAGGAAACTACAAATCATTCAATTTCGAAATCAAGCATGAAAATCACGGATCACCGTGCAAAATTTGGTACTGGAGAAACACATTACCTAATATTTACCGATTCAAGAAATTCAAAATGGACGACTACGTTGATTCTACGCGTAAATACTAAAGTTACAATTTTCACAAATATAAGCCAATGAAAGCTTTAGTTAACGTTGCTCCACAAGCTTCAAAATGAACCCCACCAGTGGTAGACCAAATAGGCATTTCAAACAATTGGGAGTCCGCATACGTGTCCCCAGGGCACATTGTACCAGTGAATACGCATCTTTGTTTGTTTATTGGGAAACGTAGAGATGGAGTGTATTCTCTTTGAAAATCAATGCAAATCATAAATTAAAGTTCTATATCTCGCCCCTGAAAAATTTAGGCCGAACACCTGTCAGCTAAGTTCAAAGAAACATAGAAGTGTTAGCTATTACCAAACAATGTCAATTCGAGGTTGGTACACAACAGGCTGCGGACCTCTCTGGCTTTTTCGATGTACTAAATACAGGTGAGTGAATAAAATCAATTAAATCATGTCCATTGAAACATATTTCCTAAATACGTGACGTATGATCTCCGAAATCGCTGGCTAAATTTCCTGTATTTTATGTATTTCATGACGCAACATTTCAACTAAAACCAACTACCGAGAAATTTCGATATAGTAGTCTCTACACTTAATAATACGCATTGAATAAAAAGAATTCCGATGGCATATAATGGATATTTAATTGAACCTTGTAGTTCTGTACTTAAACTATATTGTTATATACATATATATATATATATATATATATATATATATATATATATATATATATATATATATATATATATATATATATAATAGCACAAAATTACTTCAAGTACAAAGTAATGATATCTCTTACTTAAGTTTCATGAAGTACTTTTGTACTTAAAGGGACATTATGTGTATCTTTTGACTTTTTTTCGTTTTTTCGATGACTGAAATCCCCGGTCAAATCAATGGGAGACCTAAATTATGACTATGGACGGCTTCAAAGATATGTAAAACCATCTTCTTGCTCTTTACGGCAAGGTTCAATGTTGGTAAGGACGTCTGCGCGATTTGAACCAACCGCCATGATTGAACCCCTGCACATGGCCAATATTACCACGCATATGTCAACCATCAAAGTACAGCTGGAGTGTGAAAGGCCTGTGACCTACACACTACAGCACAACGGATATCGAGGAGTACACGGCGCATAAACAAATGCACGTATCACAAACTTCCGTCAAATAGTGAAACTGAGCAGGGCATTTGCTTGTAAGTTTGATTTTAGTAACGATGACATGGACTGTGAAACAAATAAAACCATAGACGCTATTGGGTCAATGGTAAAACTAAAACTATGTCAGATTGCTGTGGTGATAGTGAAACAGAGTAATGCATTTCCTGTGCATTTGATCGTTAGCAAATCTTCGTCAACTTTTAAGATTTTTAGGGCATTTTCTTGCCATTACGTTGGTTCGTTTTAAAAACACGACATGATCACTTGTTGAACATGGAAACATCGCACTCGTACTGAACACTGCACGGTGTGTAGCATCGGTGACATTTTGACAACGCGCCGGGCGAGTACTGTCATTGATCAGAATGATACTGCTCGCGATTGGAGTCACCTCTCGACACACAAGATCTGTTTGAATGTTGTTATTCTCTGTGCATCGTGTAGTTATTTGTATCAGTTGAATCGCACTTCGAACCAAAAGTGAGTACATCGCAATGACAGTTGCCTAGACCTGTTCGCTTACGGCCTGACGGCCTCTGTGCCTCCGACCCACTCCCAAAAGTGGGCTTTACGTAAGAAGCGCAGCTGAGCACATCGTGTACATAAAGCCCTGCGTACGGCCTCCACGCCGTATAACGCCGGGAACACACAGACCTGTACGCAGGGCTAATCGTGTACCCAGGCGAGGTGGGCGTGCTTGAAAACGAAACTCAATGCAAGTTTAGGAATAAAATGGGTTGTTTTGGTGGATAAACTGCACGCCGCAACCGAGGTACTGCCAGCGGTTTGGCACAGCCCTGGCCCTGCCACGCAGAGTTAGCTTTCACCCAACAATTATGTACATAATGTGCTTGTCAGTCGCCAAAGTACATTGCTCAATTTCGCGATCACCTCGACAATAACGTGACTGTCTACTGAATTTAAATATCCCTTCATTTTACTCTGTTTTCACATTTCTATGCCCAAAGACTTTGGGCAAGTCTACATATGCATACGGAGGAACAAACGAGATGAAAAATATCTGCAATTATAGGCCTTGTCGTCGTCAGCTGGTATCGGTAGGCATTTGAAATGGCCATTCTAAAATGTGCTCTGTAGCAGCAAAGAATGGTGTATCTAAGAGCAGGATTGGCCGTCAAGATCTCCATGAAAAACTCACCGTCAAAATGTAACTGAGCAAACGGGATCGGTAATAGGGAATCTCGAAACTGCAATACTGCGCTTTCGACTGTCACTTCGCGTGGTTTATTTTTTTACACGCGGATGCTTACAGCGGCCCAGATAGCAGTTAGCAGTGTGGTCTGATCGCAGGTCAACCTGCCAACTCTGAGGTTAACAGTACCCTCCATTAACCTCAGACCCAAGGTTTTTCTATACGGTGTACGCAAAACGTTATGGAAGTTGTCCATGGTCGACCGTTTTTTAGACATCTTTCAGTAAGTCGAATAACATTATCAACTGCTTGTTTGCAACGATATGAGGTCAAAAGATACAAATATTGTCCCTTTAACAGATATCATTACTTTGTACTTGAATTAATTTTGTGTTATTATTTATAACGGTCTGCTTTAGCATCGAGCTATATAATTTCCCACGGGGACATCTGTATACTTCGATATATATATATATATATATATATATATATATATATGTGTGTGTGTGTGTGTGTGTGTGTGTGTGTGTGTGTGTGTGTGTGTGTGAGTGTGTGAGTGTATGTGTCTGTCTGTCTGTGTCTGTGTTAACACGAAAGTGACAATTAATACTTCGCCTATATTAAACAACTCTAGTTCCCTTCATCCATCCATCTCTCTCTCTCTCTCGCTCTTTCTCGTTTAAGCCTGAAAAAAGGCGTAGACAAATTGCATATGTATAAACTCATAGACGTGTCCAATGTCTGCAGACTGACTCAGTGTGAGTATAGTCGCTATACGTCATAACACGTGCACATTATGTGCATATTTTACTTCCACATGAATATGTATAATTAAGACATCTTTTCAGTAATAGCCTATGAGCTTTGAAGAAATTCCCCTTGCCTCATTTCATACTTACTATTCTCAGATTTAGATACAGAACTCAGAAAAACTACCAAATACAGTACTACAACACATACTTCGTAGGCAAATGTAACGGATACTGACTGTTCTAGCTACCTATGTAAAGGTAAGGATGGGAAAAAAGTCTTTCCTATGTTGAGGTAGATCTATCTATTAAGTATTTGGTTGATTGATGTCGAAATTTTTTCAACAGTAAATATCAGCAAACGTTTCGAGGCGCAAATTACCTAGTTGACAGAATATGCTGCCAGTGTTGTTTGTGTCAACTATGCTTTGATAAGAAAATAAGTAAATGTATTAATGTTAATACATGTTACAGTGCGTTTCACATAGGTACCGCAACTCAGCGTATGAGACGCACACATTTCACGTACAACACAAACGATAAGCTTGGGTATCACGACACATTTGAAAGTCACCGACTCATTGATCAATTA
>LD360439.1:0-28540 GCA_001465055.1 Ptychodera flava | reverse complement strand
ATGTTGCAAAATCACAGAAATACAGTTGATGGTCTATAAAACAGTCACATTCATTTCTTTTTTCGTTTAGCGCGCGTGATTATGAAATATGGCAAAAGAAAAATGCGTTGTGGGCGTGTCCGCCGAGCCTCTCCAGTCGACTTTTTTCGGCTTTCCGAAGTTTGCCCGACGCTGTATCTCATAACGGGAAGTAAGGTATTTCACACCTCCGTAATCTCCCCACGGGGGATTACTTCTAGGTTTTCCGCTTACATGATCCGGACAGTGTCCTCCTTTAATTTCACTATGGGGAGACGTTGTTATTTTAGTGGCTGTGACAGCGGCAAGAACGTAACGGCTCAACTGTAAACTTTTTCGAGTTCCCGTCAAATGCTGAGTGTTTGAACCAATGTGCTTGTCTATTCTGGTTCGTACGATCGGCCACGGTCCCTGAGCCTGCCTCGCTACACGCTACACAATTGGGACCGCGATGCAAATCAACTGCATGAACACCAACACTGAACGTTGTGACTGCCATTAAAACGAACAACAACACGGAACGTAGAGATTGCGATATAAATACCCGGTACAAATCATAGAGCACAGTCCCTCTGCAGCTCTGGACTGTGCGCATGGAGGCCATTAAAATGAAGAACAATAGGTAATACCGGACCACGAGGACCGCAATGCAAATCGACCGCAACATGGATTAAAATGCACAACACGGAACCGCCAGACCGCAATGCAAATCAACTACAACATCGAACCTTGTGGCCTCGATTAAAATTCGTATGTCTGCTATGTAGGCCTATAGCAACAGTTTCAATTCTCATGAGCGGGCGTTCCTATGCCTGCAGTACAGTAGACAAAGTGACGTCAAATTTGTCGCGAGGGCTCGATTGCGTGCGTCGAAGTTTCAATTCTCGCGAGAGCCATTTAAGCATGCTGTGGACTAGACTACATAACGTCAAATCTCTCGCGAGACTTGGCTCGATTGCAAATACGTACGACGAAAGATTGTGACGCAATACGGAAGTAGATACAGTTTTGCGAATCGCCGAGAGAGAAGCCAGATCAACAAAAGACTACAAACAGCCACGTTTTTTCTTTAATTTGCCATATCTTTTGAACAAAAATCAGTTTCGCCACTGTGGCAAATTAGGATCTTTTTTTTTTCGCCACTTCAGATTTCAATTCGCATTGACGAACGTGGCGAATAGGCAGCGCGATACCGGGCAGAGATAAGGCGGCGTGGGACCGCTATTCGATGTAAATGAACACAACTGTGACGTCACAGACGGCCAACCTTGACTCTCGCTGAGGGCGTGACCTTGGTGTCGCAAAATGACCCGATGAAAGCCGCGCATAGAAATATCAAAAAAATTAACACTTGCGCGTACTTTTAGGTTGCAATTTTGTTGCGAGTGTAATAGTATTGCCCCCCTGGAAGATATTCGGTCTCAAGAACGGGACCATTTCACCAGACCTTTAACGCAATACCTGTTGCCACTCTATCTATCTTTCTCTATGGTGAAACGCACTGTAATACCCTATTATACTGCTGTTCTATCCCAACAAGTAACTGAGATACCAGACACAGAGGAATGCAACGGCAAAGTCACGGTGACTGGAAGTGACGACACATGTGATTTTGGCTGTGGGGACAACAATATTATCAACATAATGCGAGCTCGTTTCATGTTGATTGGACTCCAAGCTTTAAACCATTACTTGACCTAATCACCAAAAAGTACTATGTCAACGATACAGGCTTCGATATTATATAAGCCTCCATTATACGGAATTTTGCTTACCGTAATGTGATAAATAATATTTCTTTTCACATAGTGTGTTCAGCAACACTTCATAACATTGAAATTTTGCCAATCACGATGGCTTTTATACATGCGAAGTAGACATCTGTCGTCTTGTGCTATAACTTGACCAGTTCAAAAGCTCTTTGATTTCGAATCTGACACCTCAGGTTCTTTGTACATTTTAATTGTTGTATATGTTAAATTGTGTATTCAGTTTGTGCATTAAAATCCGTTTTGATGCGGTCAAAGATATTATTTTTGAAATTAAAGTACCTTGTTCCTCCTTAATTATATAAAAATGCCTATTGTTCAGTTTGTCGATGCAACATATTGTGTGTGTATTAGTCTGTGCATCCGTGTGTGTGTCTGAGTTGATGTCCAAATGGCCTGGTTGATAACTGGACTTCAGTATAGTAAATAATTTATGTAGTCAATATGGTTTGTTACATGCCTCATAAATCGAAAGTTGCGTGCCCTAGGGGATTCAATTGTAATTGTTTAATTTGAATGAATTGAATTTAGGTGAAAACTATGTAGCTAGGCTTGTAATGAAAACATTATAGCCCAAACAAGGGACTATGTACCTTCTTACGTTGGGTATCTGCCCTTGAACACATATGATATGGCCATGCTTGTACTACAATTTATTAAACTGTACACAATGCGTTGTATTTTCAAGGCAAATATATTATTTTAAACATATATCAGGGAAACGACTGTGCTTCTCTTCTTTTAATGCTACCGTCACTCAAAATCTGAAATTAAGTGTTTCTTCTGTTGATAAAATCATCTAAATCATCGGTACATACCTGCTGCATATACCCCGCTCCATGTAGACCACTCTTAAGTACGGACGAGCAAATACTGTATACAAGCGTCAGCAGAGGGTCAAATCTAAACCACGCAACCGCTCGGCATAGGCATACGTATGGGTTTGCATGTTTCCTGACGTGAGTTGTACGGCCGATTGTAACTAGCGTTTATTGATGGCGTTTGTTGATTGGTAACATCGATTTATGAAACGTGATATGCTCGAAATCTTGGCCAGTAAAAGGAAGAAAGTCACCCGAAGGACGAAACACGAAGAATGATTTATTTATAAGTTCAGATCTACTGATAAAAACAGCATGGTCTGGCGCTCACAAGGCATAGATTAACAGTCGACCTTTGAGCTGTAAACTTTAGTTCTTTCACTGCAATAAAAAACAAGATGTTCCGTTTTAGAAATCGTCATGATTAAATTTAATCATACACAAAACGTTCAAGCCAAACCAACTAATTTTGCTTTGAAAGACAAACACTACTACAAGTAACTGGTGACTGTGTTCCACAAATTATAGGCCTTAAGTAATGTCATGTCATGAACTGATACAACAAAGTACAACAAAGTACAACAAAGTGTAACATAGTGCCCTGTGTGGAAAAATACTAGGGCATTAAAAAAAGAAAAGAAGTACATAATTACTGAAACATTCCAGGAGATAAATACACGGAAATAAAGCAAAAGTGAAATTGTACAAGAGAGAGAGAGAGAGAGAGAGAGAGAGAGAGAGAGAGAGAGAGAGAGAGAGACAAAAGACCATCAAAAAATAACGGCTACATCCTTGAGCTACATCTATTTATTGCTAAGTCGACCCACTGTAACTCTTTACTGACTATATTTTAAACGAAATCGATCATTGGATTTGATAACATTGCGTCACTGTAAGAAATTGCTAGTGGTATCCATTGTGCTGCATGGTGGTTATAAATAATTGTTCAAGCTGGCCGCAGCCGTATGCTATTGTGATGCTACAGGAAAGGAACATTAAGCCTATTGTTCAACAGGTAGCGTTCTCCTGCATTTACAGGGAAGATCATCCTAGGTGGACAGTTGCCCTTATGTTACATTCACTCTGTTGTGTAACACTAACAAATTGTATGGATTACCTAGTGGATAGAAATGTAGACTTGGATAATACTGCCAGAGAATTAAACCATGCAAATTGCCACTAACTGAATGACTCTTTAAAATGATCTCCAGTTCCTGATTTCAGAGGTTCCATCACAAAATGTGGCATTAAAAATTGAAAAACTTGCACTACCAAAAACGTAATCCATGGAATTGAGTTTTTTGTGCGGGTTCATTTGTGTTGGTGAAACAGGAAACAGCTTATGGTCTGAATTGAACGTACCTCACAGTGGAGTAAATAGATCTTTTGACGTTCAACTTTATAAGCATTTTAACCAAGACAATCACTCCACTTTGTCTATGCGTGTTCGCATTCATGAAAAAACATATCATCCAACCAACAGACCAACACTAACTTCACCATTCCTTGGCCAGAGAGAACAACACTCGATTAGACACTTATGCCTTATGGTTATAATGACAACATTAAAGATATGGGCAATCTCTCAAGTCCTGGTTGTTCAGAAGTGAATGTGATGGGTTTCTTTGAGTCTTCTGTTCATAGAAGACGTAGTCATGGACATAGGCGTTACTATCGGCCTAGATTAAATATAGCTACCTCCGATTGCCATGACAAATTTCATGAAATTCTTCTTTTATTACACAGCCTTAAGGTCTCCATCACATTCGTACTTCGTTATTTGCTCTGTCTATCAAGGAAATGAGAAGGTTGCATGCCCATACATGGCGATTGTCTTTTACGGATCCGAACAAACAATCGTATAAACTGGTCAGTATTATTGCTGGTATTGCACTATACAGACTGAAAAAGTCTGTTTGTGCTGAACAAATGACTCATTGTCATCGTCATTTCATTCATATTCCACTTACAAACCAAGGAATTGATGCCATTAATATTAGCAATATACTTTACCAAAAAGGTTACATAACTATACCTGTATACTTTAAGAACCAGTCTGTACCTACTCTGTTATATCGGTACACCAAGACAATCACTAATAAAATATTCAATTACAATAAGGCATTGCGGCACATAAAAAGTGATGAATTCCTTCAAACACCAGCATCCTGTGACTACAGTATGTCTCCTTTAAATTATACTACGGTTCGACACGTCATCACAGGTGACCTGAACTTGGTCGATCATCACCACCTTCGTAACATATTATTGTTATGTAGGTCATTTCCCCCACACTCATCATGACCTGAGTTCAATTAGTCTAGAACATTCTCAAGGTCACTGCCCTTAATGACCTCACAACCTTGAATTCAATTAGTCATGTTTGGAATGTTCTAGAAATTTAATTAGTTGTGTAAGAGAGATAATTTTAGAACAGTAATTAGCATGTCAATAAAAGTTCTAGATTGTTCTTATATGCTCTTATGTAAGCTCATGGGTATAAAAGGGACTTGCACAGCTTCCAGTCAGACTTTTGGGATCGTGTCTCTTGTGTGTTACTACATGTGTTTGGAAACCCAGCAGTAGTCATTCTCAAGACTTTTCAAAACCTTCACTGCCAACGCTGGATTTATACTTTGGACTTTGTGCAACTTCAAGCCTGCAAGCAAAAGGACTGTTCATTCATCCGACAGACTGTTACAACTCTGAGACTGGAGCTTTGCCGTCACAGCTGAGATAAGTAGTCTGTACACTTTTAAAGCTTGTACTCTATCCCTGACTTAGCAATTAGTTTTATTTTCGTAATAAATTTTGTTTAAACGTTAACTGCTGAGTTCACCCTTTTGTTCGTTTTCTCTGCACGTAACAAAATTGGAAGCTTGTCTGGGATACGAATATTTTGAGCCGTTTGACAACATTTTGACAGCTTTTTCAAAACTACTGTATACTGTGAACTCAGCGAATTTAATCATGGCGGAATTTAAACCTGAGGAAATGGATGACCTTGATCAGGACACATTTGATTCCCTCAGAAAAGACGATCTCATAACACTGGCCAATTTCCTTAAAGTAGAAGTCAAAAGATCTATGCGCAAGAGGGAAATACAGTACCGTATTGGCAAACATCTAGTTGATTTAGGCCAATTTGAGGAATCCAACCCGAAAGATTATGAGCCAGAGTGTGCCTTTGAACTAAGAAAATTAGAAATACAGGCAAATTTGGAGCTTAAAAAATTGGCATTAGAAAAAGAAAAAGAATTACAAATGAAAGAAAAAGAATTGCAAATGGAAGAAAGACAGAAAGAAAAAGAAAGGCAGGAAAGATAAGAAATGGAAGAAAGACAGAGAGAAATAGAATTGCGATTAGAAGAACAGCGATTACAGGTAGAAATAAAACGTTTAGAGCTTGGACAGTCAGGAAAATTCTTCCTTTCAGACAAGTTTGACATCACTAAGCATTTCAGGTTAGTTCCCCCTTTCCAAGAAAAGGATGTTGATAAATATTTCCTTCATTTTGAGAAAATTGCTCTAAGGAGTCCTGGTCTATGCTTTTGCAGAGTGCTTTGGTGGGTAAAGCCAGAGAAATTTACATTCAGTTGTCAGTAGAGCAGGCTTCAAATTATGATTCTGTGAAGGAATTAATTCTCAAGGGCTATGAGTTGGTGCCTGAAGCTTACCGTCAGAAATATTTAGGGATTGCGAGAAGGTGAAGGATCAAACTTATGTTGAATTTGCTCGAACAAAAGAACAACTGTTTGATCGTTGGTGTTCTTCTGAAAGGGTCAGTCAGAATTATGACAAATTACGACAACTTGTTTTGATTGAGGAATTTAAAAGGTGCATCCAGAGTGACATCAAGACATTTATCAATGAACAAAAGGCAGATACATTGGAGGTTGCTACACGTTTGGCCGATGATTATTCATTGACCCACAAATCTTCCTTTCTCAGCAAACCATCCCAGTCCTTTTCATACAGAAACAATGCAGGTAAATTTAACTACTCTTTTTCAAAGGACAGTAGGAAATCAAATGACAACAGTTCTCAGAGTTCAAGTAACACTCCCACATCATCAGATCCCAAGTCTCAATCTCCTTCTGACAAACAGTTTGGTACACTTTCTTGTAATTATTGTAAGAAAGACGGCCATTTAATGTCAGATTGTTTCAAATTGAAAAGAAAACGTGAAGGTCAAAGTGGTCAAAGTGGATCTAAGCCCACCGGCTTTATTTCTTCATCAACTCAATTAGAGTCTAATAATGTGTGCAACACATTTTTTGAGGTTAAACCCCTCTTATCCCCAATTAATGAGGTCAAGGTCAATTCTTCTCAAGATAGCATTATGGGTATTTTCGAACCATTTATTCATGATGGTTTTATATGACTTTCTAGTGATTTCTCTTCCACTACCCCTGACAAAATTTTAAGAGATACCGGGGCATCCCAGTCTCTTTTGTTGGCAGATACCCTGCCGTTTTCTAAAAAGTCATTTTCAGGTTCTAAAGTTCTTATTAAGGGGGTAGATTGCAATGACTTTATTCCTGTTCCTCTCCATAATGTCTATTTGTCTTCGGACTTTGTTTCTGGACCTGTGACTTTAGGTATTAGGCCCTTTTTGCCTTTTGAAGGGATTCACCTTCTTCTTGGAAACGACCTTGCTGGGGACAAGGTCATTACTAATCCTCTTGTGACTGGTAATCCTAGTTTAGATCAAAATCCAGATCCAATAGAGGAAGAAATTCCCGGTTTTTCCCTTCATATGCTATTACTCGAGTCATGTCAAAGAAAACTTCGGAGAATCAAAATATTCTCAAAAATAATGTCACAGATGTTGACTTAAATGACACCTTTCTCAGTCAGGTGTTTGAAACGGACCATTCCGTTATCCCTCATGGATTTGAAACTTCCAGTAAAACTTCTGCTGACCAAAGTCAGACATTCTCTAGATCAAATCTCATTGCAGAACAACACAAAGACCCAAATATTTTGTGTTTGTTTGACAGGGTAGATGATGAAGGTAAAACTTCAGATAGCTCTGTTTCCTATTATACAAAATCTGGTATTCTCATGCGTATATGGAGACCTCCAGATGGTTTGGTTGATGACGATTGGGCTAAAAAAACATCAAATTGTGGTTCCAAAGCCCTATCGTGCTGAAATATTGCGCCTGGCCCATGAAACCCCCTGGGCTGGTCACTTAGGAGTCAGGAAAACTTATCATAAAATTCTCAGTCACTTTTATTGGCCTAATCTCAGGCAGGATGTAGCACATTTCTGTAAAACTTGTCACACATGTCAAATGGTAGGAAAGCCAAATCAGACCATTCCAAAGGCCCCTTTACAGCCAATTCCTGCACTTCAAGAACCATTTAGTAGGATACTAATAGACTGTGTTGGGCCCCTACCAAAAACAAGATCAGGAAATGAGTACATGTTGACAATTATGTGTACATCAACTCGGTTTCCAGAACCCATACCACTGAGAAACATAAAGACAAAGACTATAGTGAGAGCTTTAGTCAAATTTTTCACTTTATTTGGCCTCCCTAAATGTGTCCAGTCCGATCAAGGCTCCAACTTTATGTCTGGTATTTTTCAACAAGTAATGGATCAGCTAAGCATTAAACAGTATAGGTCATCCGCCTATCATCCAGAAAGTCAGGGTGCTCTTGAGCAATTTCATCAAACTTTGAAAAACATGGTTAGGACCTATTGTTTTGACACAGAGAAGCAGTGGGATAAAAGAATTTATTTTCTGCTCTTTGCTGTTAGAGAGTCAATTCAAGAGTCTCTTGGTTTTAGCCCATTCGAGCTTGTATTTGGACATACAGTCCGTGGCCCACTTAAGCTCGTTAAAGAGAAATTCCTGTCAGACGATGATGATTTTCTGAATATTTTGCAATATGTGTCAGATTTTCGTACAAAACTCTCTAAAGCATGTGAATTAGCCAGAGAAAATGAGTCATCTCAGCAGTCAATGAAAATTAAATATGATAAAAGCACCTCAAAACGGAAGTTTGAACCAGGTCAAAAGGTTCTTGTTCTACTTCATATTCCTGGCAAACCACTCCATGCTCGTTACTTTGGGCCATACTTAATTGATAAAAAATTGAGCGATTTAAATTACATCATAATAACACCTGACAGGCGAAAACAAAAACAGCTATGTCACATAAATATGCTTAAGCCATATTTGGATAGGGATAATCCTACTAAAACTCAGCCTGTCAGTGCAGTGAGTTCAAACCATTATGAAGATAGTGATACTGAAACTGACTTGAGTGAAAATACTCTAAACTCAAAGCTGGGCTCGGTCAAGCTTCAGAACTCAGAAATCCTGGAGAAGCTGGAGTCTACAAAGTTGGACACCTCCAACCAGAACAACAACAACAGGTGAAAGAACTGCTCCACGAATATAAACACCTGTTTCAAGATGTTCCAACGAGGACAAACGTCATATACCACGACGTTGATGTTGGGGACAGTAAGCCTGTAAAACAACATCCATACAGACTGAATCCAACAAAAGCAAAATATCTCCAGGAAGAAGTCAAATACCTGCTGGACAATGACTTTATCGAACCCAGTAAAAGTAACTGGAGTTCGCTGTGCATACTTGTTCCCAAATCAGATCATATATAGTTATCGTATGTGCACGGACTTTAGGAAAGTCAACACTTTAACAAAGACAGACACTTTCCCAATCCCTAGGATTGATGACTGCATCGACAGAGTGGGGAAAGCCAAGTATGTGACGAAATTTGACCTACTGAAGGGATTTTGGCAAGTCCCTCTGACGGATCGTGCTCGTGAAATATCCGCCTTTGTTACACCAGACGGATTGTTCCAGTACAAGGTGATGCCATTCGGAATGAAGAACTCTCCGGCAACGTTCCAATGGATGATCAACGACGTCATATCCGGGCTAGACGTATGTGCAGCTTACGTTGACGACGTCGTCCTGTATAGTGACACCTGGGAGGAACACATCAAGCTCATGCGGAAGTTCTTTGAGAGACTGAGCAAAGCAATGTTGACTGTCAACCTTGCCAAATCTGAGTTTGGTAGGGCGAGGGTGACTTACCTCGGACATACTGTAGGGCAGGGTGAGGTAAAACCTGTTGATGCCAAAATCAGTGCCATTTCAAGTTTTCCCATACCAAACTGCAAACGACAACTGATGTGCTTTCTCGGTATGGTTGGTTACTACAGAAAATTCTGTCCAAATTTCTCCACAATTACTGAGCCTTTGACTAACTTACTTAAAAAGAAAGTAGAGTTTGTTTGGTCAGAGCAATGCCAACAGGCATTTGATACACTTAAAGCCATACTGCAAAGTGCCCCAGTGTTGTCTGCATCAGATTTCACCTTGCCATTCAAATTAGCTGTAGATGCTAGTGATACGGCTGCTGGTGCTGTTTTATTGCAAGAGGATAGTCATGGTGTAGATCATCCTGTTTGCTATTTTTCACGCAAATTTAACAAATCCCAGAGAAACTACTCTACAATTGAAAAGAGTGTTTATCTTTGATATTAGCTTTACAGAATTTTGAAGTTTATGTTACTTCTTCAAATCAGCCAATAGTGGTTTATATTTATCACAACCCTCTTGTTTTACTGCAGAAATTTAAAGACAAAAATCAGAGATTGTTAAGATGGAGTTTAATGTTACAGGAGTTTAATCTTGACATTAGACATATCAAAGGCAGAGACGATTTAATTGCAGACTGTCTCTCTCGTATTTAGAGCTTATTGTTGTTCACACTTTTAAGATTACATTTGCAAAAGAAAGATTTTTCTTTGAAAAATTTTCTTTTTTGAAGAGGGGGTGTGTTATGTAGGTCATTTCCCCCACACGCATCATGACCTGAGTTCAATTAGTCTAGAACATTCTCAAGGTCACTGCCCTTAATGACCTCACAACCTTGAATTCAATTAGTCATGTTTGGAATGTTCTAGAAATTTAATTAGTTGTGTAAGAGAGATAATTTTAGAACAGTAATTAGCATGTCAATAAAAGTTCTAGATTGTTCTTATGTAAGCACATGGGTATAAAAGGGACTTGCACAGCTTCCAGTCAGACTTTTGGGATCGTGTCTCTTGTGTGTTACTACATGTGTTTGGAAACCCAGCAGTAGTCATTCTCAAGACCTTTCAAGACCTTCACTGCCAACGCTGGATTTATACTTTGGACTTTGTGCAACTTCAAGCCTGCAAGCAAAAGGACTGTTCATTCATCCGACAGACTGTTACAACTCTGAGACTGGAGCTTTGCCGTCACAGCTGAGATAAGTAGTCTGTACACTTTTAAAGCTTGTACTCTATCCCTGACTCAGCAATTAGTTTTATTTTCGTAATAAATTTTGTTTAAACGTTAACTGCTGAGTTCACCCTTTTGTTCGTTTTCTCTGCACCGGCTATTGAACCACTCTTTTTTGAGAGTAGGAATTTAGTCGAGCGGTTCTCTCTGTGGCCTCTCCACTAGGCGACTGATGCCGTATGTTGTTGGTTCAAACCCGATTGAAAACTAGCCGTATTATCTTGTGGACCCAATATCAGAGAATCTCTCAGGATCATCAGGAATCATAATTTTAAGCCCATTATTGACTCTGTTGAAGAATATTCAAGGAAATGGACTTCAGGGAGGATGTAGAGCTAGACACACTGTCGGGATGGGTCAAATCTGTGAGAAAAATAGTCCGTAGCCGTATTGGTCGACGTAAATCACATGTTTGCAGAAAACTCTAATCTGTATTTAAAGATGCGGATGCTATAAAGTGTTTGAATGATATCTGTGACAAATATGTTGTCTACCCTGCTGATAAAGCTGCCAATAACATTGTTGTTGGCCAGAGGTCCATATATCTTTCTTTCATGAATTTGACTTTGTTTGTACCGTCTATTTACTGTCTGTTCTGTGCTGTTTTGTGTCTATGTTTACAACTATTGTCTTACAAATTTTGACCTAGTGTTATTGGATTATGGATTGGTATGATTGCGATTATTGTATTTGTCTGCAAGAAGCATTATCTTGAATGTCTTATAGCCGAACTTGGCGTAACTATAACCTCCATCAACTCAATTATAGACAATCAATGTTCAGTAAAAGTGAAATTTTGGCAAGCCATAAGTCATTCATGGATAATTTCAATATTACAACATAGGATGACCACAATAAGTCGCCTACCTTATACTAGATACCAAAAACTCACCATACAAAGCTGGGTTTATTGCAGGAGCTTCAAAATGTTCAACAACAGATATATCTAAGATACTGACTTCTGTTCTTTGTACCGTTTAACAGGGACTTCAAGCATACTGTGATGTTGTCTTTTCTAGGAGTGGTATAAATCAAATGTGGATATTAAAGAATTCGAAAGGAACTCTTGGATAATTTGAAACCATGATCTGTTTAAAAATAACATCTATTAAAACCCTCGATTTTCCCACATTGTATACCATTGATTTCACATGATAAATTGAAAGAACACCTGGAAAACATCATCAACCAAGCATTTTTCTACAAAAACGGTTCATGCCATTACAAATATGTGGTATTAGGATAGAACTCAACATATTTTGTTAAAAATACTACTAACGCTAAAGTTTTTTACACCAAGAAAAACATTATCAGTATGCTTTAATTCCTCATCGTCAACATATTTGTTCAATTGGAGGACACATTTTTTAACAGTGTATAGGGATTCCTATTGGTACTAACTGCGCTCCCTTGCTTGCTGGCTTATTTCTATTCTCATACGAGGCAGAATTTATCCAGAACCTAATCAAACATAAAAATGTCTCTGTAGCTAGAATTTTCAACATAAAATTTAGATACATGGACGATGTTATTTCAATGAATAACTCTAAATTCAGTGACTATCTCGCTATGATTTATTCTCCAGAATTGGAGATTAAAGAAACTACAAAAATGGCCTCTTTTGCTTTATATCTGGATATTTTCTTTAAATATGACACTAACAGTCATCTCTCTATTAGGCGATATGACAAGAGAGATGATTTCAACTTTAATGCCATCAATTTCCCACACTTCATCAGTAATATTCCAGTGTCACCCACTTATGGGTATACATTCTCAGGTTGTTCGATATGCAAGGGCATGTACTTCATATGGTGATTTTGTAGAGATACATAACCGTCTCTCTTACTAACTGTTAAATCAAGGTTACACCAAAGAAAGACTTGTCTCTACATTCAAACGCTTTTTTGCAGGTACCGCAAGCTGGTAGATAAATATAATATGTCTATTCGACAAATGATCACTGATGGCATCAGTGATATTGGGCCTTAGTTGGTGACCATTAATAATTTGACTTATAGATTGATATATGGCAGGTGCCATATGCGGGGCAGGATGCACTTGCTATTTTTGGAACACCTGACATCACTTCTTGGTCATTTGTTTTTATAACTATTGTATTGCGAATTTTGACCTAGTGTTATCGGATTATGGATTGATATAATTGCGATTATTTTATATAGACAGCAGGAGTAGACACTCTGCGTAGAAAAATAAACACAATGTATGCAGATGGATGCCATACAGTTTTATGGAACCTCAGATAAACTCTAAGTGGAATAAACGGATGCATGCAGTCACTCAGACGTTTGTGACAGACTAACTTCAGTCTCTGATTAGATCTTATCAACTTGATAAGTAATTTGACAGCTCTATCAAAGCACTCAAAAGATTCGGTTCTTTTTATTTTCTATTCTATCTAAGTTACTTGTGTGTGTTGCACAAAAAAGTAATTTTGACATATTGGTTACTGCCAAGCTTGAATGATCTCCTCTGTTACTGTTGCTGTCTCTTAAGAACAAGAGGAACTTGTTGTTGTTGCCGTCGCTTATTGGTTGCCATAATCGTAATCTTTTTAAAGGTGAAATGAAAGAATAATTTACAAATTTTCAAAAACATTAGTATATTGCTTATCCTTTCTCACATATGGTTGTATAAATAAAACAATTGTCGGCGATTCGAAAAATTAGTTGCAATTCTTGAAAAAGTAGTTGGGTGTCAGCCCCGCCAACTAAACGCAATTTGAAATGCCTGCAAATGTCCGTACTTCCGGTTTTTGGTCAGTGACGTCATGTGAGTCAAACAAAAGTGGCATGCTTGCTATTCATTGCTGCGGTTCCATAGCCCTGCCACTCTTCGGCTGGTTGTGTTGGAGGAGTGGGGGCCCCCAATCCCCCAACACAGGCCGGTCCCATGTTTTCCCTTACCTTATCTTAGACTATTACTTTTAACTGTGACACTGGCATAACATTTTATATCGGAGTCATTGATGATCGTGTGTAGAATTCAGTCATAACTTAAAAGTTAAATTGAAATGTAGGCGATAAAAATCCGACCTCAGTCGTCTTTATTGTTATATTGTTATAACATTTAGAACTTCAAGTTGTTTGTTTACAGTGAAGTGGATTGTACGAAAAGACAGTCCTTCCTCTGACAGAAATAATAATTGTATTTTTCATATTTTCAGTGATTTAGACCATTATGTTTTCAAACACAAATTGATGAAAATTTTAATAAGTTTCGAGCTCCACAATCCTGTAAAATTTGGCTCGTTTAATTTGCCATCAACATCATCTTTAGCCTTGGTGACCGGGAACGGGTTTGGAATACTTCGGCCGTCGATCATCAGCCGGCATTGCTGATAGTAAAGATTTTCCAGCATTAGGTACCTGGAGTACCTTGATCGCTTCAATGCGCTAGTACGGGGTGTCATAGCCTCGACACCATAGCGAATGGTATTCTGTAATTTTTGATCGTGCAAGTGTACAGAGTCATTTACAGAGTTGTGCGCTTTTTATTTTTAAAACTGGTCTTTCACGTTATTCAATTAATAGAAAAAAAATGAAATATTGAGAGTATTTGGCCAAAATACAGCTGTTCTCTGGCGAAGTCTTCGAGATAGAGTGTAAACGTTCTCGCTGTCACTGAGCAATATTATGTATGACTCACATGACGTCACTAAACGCCCTCTGGTAGCGAATTTGAGAAATCGACTGGCAAACTGATTCTGGGTCAGTCTTTGAGATCGAGTTTTTGGCCAAACGAAAGGTTTTTTCTAGACGTTTGATTTGAACTTTTTTGTCTCAAATCTTCTTGTATATACCTAATACGTAGACCAGGATAATTTTTTGGAATTTTTTTTTCTTTTCATTTCACCTTTAAGTCTGTTAGTAGTAGACAAACTGCCGGTTCTGACGCATCCCCTCTCTCTAAGCCTCCATTTCACGAAGGAGGCTCACAACATGTAAGTCTCCCCAAAGCATGCAACTCTCACGGAAAAAGGGTCGAGATGCCAAAATAAAGCAAAAGCAAGCTTGCCACAGAGCTGTCACTAGCTAATCCCCGCCACCTTTGTGATCTTTGCCAACTTCGAGGCAGTCATCACTAAGATGGAGGGCCTCGAGCTCAACTCCGTGGCTAGTAACTACCAGGTGACCAAGCATCATGAGCACTCCAGCTTCTGCTATGTGGTCGTGCCCTGTGATATCATGACAAACCCCCTGTGGGGTACAGAGCACCCTATCTGACAGAGCATTTCCTTGGAGCTGTCCAAGAGGAGGAGTGCATGATCAAGAAAATCCTGGCTGCCCCAAAGATTTGCAGCCTGCCACATATGCCAGAAGCCTTTGGCCAGAGACTCTGTCCGTGACCACTGCTACATCACAATCAGTACTGTGGGGTGGCCTACAATGTTTGTAACCTCAAGCTGCAGCTGAGCCCCAAAACCACAAACATGCCAGTCATCTTTCATAACCTTCGGGGCTATGACTCCCCTTTTCTGATGCAGGCCGTCTCGAAAGTACAGGGCAGGATCACCTGCATCCCAAATAACACAGAAAAATATACTTTCTTCTCACTTGGGCAGTTCCGGTTCATTACTGTAGAATACTCGATGTGACAATTGCCATCCACCCAAAGGCGCTCCTGAATGCTTCATCCTCAAGTCCTACTTGTGTACCCTGTCGAGCTGCATCAGGCTCAAAATGATTACCTTCTGGCCCCAGAGAGCATGGTGGTTCAGGAAGAGTAGCTGTCAACAAACCAGCAAGGGATATTAGTGGGAAAGCGAATGCCCTATGAAGTTGAATAGCTGGTCCAAAACCTTTGCAGCATGGAGTGCTAAATCTTCCACAACCACAGCCTGTACACTGTAAAGTTCAGTGTTCAAGGATAGAACACCAATTAAACGCCTTTTTGTAACACTTTTTGAACGCGTCTAGACGTTCAGAAATTTAACACTACGTGTTCAACCAATGTTCAATTTTTGAACACACGTATGCAGATTTTGAACACTCCGTGTTCATCAGACATTATATGAACACCATGGTGTTCCATACCTGATCACATGTTGCACATAAAATGTGTTCAAAAAATTAAACGAATTTACGCGTTCAAAGGGCTGTAACACTTTTTGAACGCATGGACGCTGTTCAACAATAAGTGTGTTAAAGGTTAGAACACATGATATGCACTTGTTGAACACCTTAATTTTGGGCGTTCAGGGGATGTTCAAGCCTGGAAAAAACAAAACAGACCACTGATATTCTATAAAAGAATTTTATTTAAAAATACACAATAATTCCTTGAGTAAAATTCAATTATTTAGTGTAAATTGGGAAAATAAACATGGCCACTTTGTAAAGTTTGTCAGAGGAAATACCAACGGCGTTACACCTTCCTATCAAAACATAAACAAAAGAAAATTCACATAAACACTGTAGATCGTTTTAAAACAATATGAACAAAGTAATGACAAAACAGGTTTTACATAAATATTGTGGATTACGTTATATGTAAAAACGTTACGTTATATGTATGTACTTGTAAAAACGTACAAAAACATTTGTTCTGAAAAAGCTCAAAATTTGGCTAACTTGAATATATCACATTCTGATAATTCCTTATGTCTAAAAAATGTCTGAAATGTCTTTAATGTCTCAAAATACAAATTTGCGTATTTCATCATAACTTGTACATATATGATTATGATAATCCCTGGAAAAACTGTCCTCCAAATATTAAAGGAATCATAGTGGCCAGTTTGAAGAAAAAGCTTGTGATGTAAAAATTTGAGGACACACATTCACACACATTCACCTATGATATAAGCTCTGCGTCCTTAACAGCAAAGCTTAAAACAGTAACAAATCGAGAACAAAAGACGTGTTGATCTACAATACAAAATAATCTAAGATTTGGTAGCAGGCTATGATCAACTAAATATAACTGGAGCATAAGATTTCAAAGACGTGAAGTCTCCTTCATCAGATGCAAGGGTGGAATGAAGATTTGAAGCAGAAAACGACAGAAAATTCAAAGTGAAAATTTCACAAAAATTCAGAAATTCAGAGTGTACATTTTTCACTGTGAATTTTATATCGCTTTCTGCTTAAATTCTTCATTCCACCCTTGCATCTGATAAGAGAGACTACACGTATTTGAAAGCTCATTCTCCAGTAACATTCGTTACATCAAAGTCCGTGTACGTTTGCCGGACAGCGAGGCAGTAGTAAATTTAACATAGCCACAGTAAAGTGAAAAAAAAACAAAAGATTGTTAATTGTTACACAGTATTGTAAAATTTCTGTACGGTTGAGTTTTTGAACCCTTGAAGGAGATGGTTGTTAACACACAGTGTGCAGCTTTTGAACATCAGTGTTAATAATATGAACACTAGTGTTAACAGTATGAACACTAGCCGTTCAAATTTGAACACCGAAATCTACATTTTGAACGCGTAAAGACACGTCTGGCGTCCGCTATTTTTACAGTGTAGCTGTACCTCTTCCAGGGGCTGGGGCTAAAGAAGATCCATCGTGCCCTGAAGTTTTGGCAGAGCCCCTTGGTGAAGCCCTACATCCAATATAACACAGAGACCCTGAACCAGGCAGCCACCATCTTTGAAAAGGACGTCTAGAAACTGATGAACAACTCGGTCTGTGGGAAACCAATGGAGAACCGCTGAAAGCAGGTCGACTTGCAGCTTGTGCATGCACATTAGGAGGGCAAGATTTGGCGCCTGCTGGCCTGCCCTGCTTATAACCTCACAGCAGTGTAGCTCCACAAGCACCGGCTTATTCTTAACAACCCTGTGTATGCGGGCATGAGCATCCTGGACCTCTCGAAACTCCACATTTATGACTTTTTCTATAACTAGATGGAACCCCAGTATGGATAGCACTGCTATCTGCTCTACATGGATGCTCACTCGTTCCTTCTTGAGGTCCAGACAGAGAATGTCTACTAGGACATGGCCAGGTACCGGCCCCTCTAAGACACGTTCAACTACCAGCATGTTCACTTCATCTTCGCTCAAGAGAACCAGAAGGTGCTCGGCAAGATGAATGATTGGTGTGCTGGGTGCCCTAATGCCAAGTATGTTGGCCTTATGTACTCAGTCCAAGAAGCCGGGAAGCAGTCATCAAGAGGGCCAAGGGCATGGAAAAAATGTGCTGATATGGCTCATCCTCCATGAGCAGTTCAAAGACGCCCTCTTCAGCAGGCAGAGCTTCCACCATAGCACGGACATACTGCATTAAATGGGGCATCTTATAGCTCTTGAACAAGATTTCTCTGTCTCACTTCGACGGCAAGCACTGGATCACAAAAAATTGGGTTTACACACTCGCCGACAGTAAAGTGAGAGCTTACCGAGCAGCTGCCCCTTAAAAGGCAGCAGTGGCCAATCAGACCCTGAAAAATGAGGGGCACGCCTAAGAGACTACACTTCACCTACAATGGCTACTATATTTTTTTAGTCTATAAGGGGGACAGTAGAGCTATAGCTACCTCCCAGGGCCAGGCTTGTGCAACTCAGCTATCCACCTAAACACAACCAATAAAGTAGTTGTGGAGGATTATTGCTCAGCTGGAGATGTGGGCCAAGACGATCAAGACCTCACCAGTGCTGGTGCTCTCGAGAACGACAGGTTTCCACGCCTCCATCTGGGCCATCCGACTGACCTCTGCCAGCAAGATACAGAGGATCTTCATCTTCATGTGGTAGTGAAGGAGCCATCCGTTCTAGGAAATGTACGCCCTTTGCAAGTCAATGGAGAGTAAGGGAATGGCTGAATCCTGTACGCAGGGTGTGTGGATCTCCATAGGTCTTGGGGCAGAAAGCTGGACGAAGCTGAACATTGTTGACATCTCACACAACCATCTGCAAGTGTCTTGATTGTGAGAGACATAGAAAAATACGGCAAGTCCAGCAGCAAGTGACTTCGTCTCACATATAACTGACTGCAAGTGTCTAGCCTTTGAGAGACATAGAGAAATACAGCAAGCCAAACAGCAAGTGAGCAGCAAGTCCAGCAGCAAGTGACTTGCCCCAATCAAAGGAGAAACACTACAAGGCTGCAGACAAGGCCTTCCGTGACAGATCGATTACCATTTTTTTTCAAGCATCCGGTGTGTAGTACTCTTGAAACGTGAGCTAGTCAGCCATAAGAGGGGCCATTCCCCACCTTTTAAAGAGAGCTGCCAGTCTTCATCCATCAAAGACAGCTGTCTCTAGGTATCGAGTTCTTGGCTCTGTGTCTGTCTTTTCTAGTTTTTGGATCTGCTGCATCGGCTCTAAGTTTGCCTCTGTTGTGCCTTTCTCTTTCCGCTTCAAAGAACCCCCCCCCCCACCTGGCCAGACAGTTTCTGAGCAAATACATTGCCACAAGTGAAGGCGGTTGTGTTGAGAATCGACCACTCAACTGTCATCCCAACTACAACTGCCATCATTTGCACTCAAAGAGTGGGATCTTTTGGAACAATGTTTTTCTGCTCACGTCTTTCATTGCATCAGCCACAGCCACAGCTTCCCCTATTTTGAGGGCCCTGTTCAAGGTGGGTTTACCAGGGTCACTGATCTCCGTCTTTAGTATTTTTTCCGCACCCGTAGAGTAGACATCGGTTAGCCCTTCCTAAATTATTCCATGTTGTAAAGAGAATGCCACAGAGCAGGAGCAAGAGGAGGAGAAGGAGGAGGGCCCCTGAGGCCTATTCACCCTGCCAGGGTCGGCAGACAGGCTGGAGGACAAGAGTGCTTTTTTTGAGTAGAACAAGCCTAGGGCTGTCAAAGTGACCTCAGCCACCCCGAGGAGAACGTTACAATCATATCACCAAGTCTGAGCATGCAGCCTCCAGAGCTTAAGGACCACTGTCTGGAGGAGCTACACTGACCCTTTGGGTCACTTAAGTTTGCTTTCCCTTTCTGTGTCTGCTAGCTGATCTCAGCCAACTTCTTCCCCATTCCATTCAACCAGGGCTCATATCTTTCTTTGGAAGCTTAATCTTCTTCACCTTTGCAGTGTCAGCAGGAGATCGGCTGCCTCCACTGTATGTGAGGTAATCTCTGTCTATGTAAGAACCCGTATCTTTTGGCCCCCTGTTTTTATATCGTCATGTTTGGCTGTGATCAGCCCTGCACTGACAACAGCAAGAACGGGCCCCAAAGTGTAAGCAAAGACCCTCCAGCTTAGTCGTCTCACCCTTGGTGAATTGATGTTCAGATCCTTCAAAAGCCCCTCTGTGCTGTTGATTGGCAGCAAGCAGCCCAGGCCCTTAATAGCCAGAGAAACGAGGTTCTTGACGAGGTTCTTGCTCATGCAGGCATTCAACGCTGTCTCTTAGATGGCATAGTGTTTGCTGATAAGCCTACACTTCATTTTCTTGATTGCGTCCAGGATGAAAGCCTTGCTAAGCAAATAATTGTTCTGGCAGGCCATCACAACACACTGGAGGTGCTGCTTTTTCTTTTCTACGGGTCCTCCTCCTCTTCCTCTTCCAGAGGGGGGACGCCTCTTCGTAGCTTGCTTTCTTCAACACGTCCTACACGATTTTACCATCGCTTCTACACTTTGCACAAATATTATTGTTTGGCGGTATTTGTACGCAGAGAAGCCGATATACAATGAGTTGGTGGGCTGGATGGATTAGAAGAGCCACCATCGGCATACCCACTAGTCCTACAAAGGCTACCAGCATGAGCCCAACAGCTGGGACATAGATGAGAAGAATACTGGCAGCCGACACTCCCTGGCCTGTGTAAATGCTGTCCTTCAGCCAGCATGCCAACTTGTATGATTTCTCATACTCCTTCAGTATGGAGTCCAAGGATGCAACGAGCCTGTCTTTGTCCATCGCCCTATAGTAATAGGGCATCTTAGGGCTTATTATTCGTGAGCCTGTCTGTCTTGGTGGGACTGTCTTGCCTTTAAATGTAGGGGTAGGAAGTGGGGGTTGTGTGAGAGAGGGCTGACCCCTACAGGGACCTGGTTACCCGTGAGACTACCTGTCTTGGCAGGACCCTTCCATCTTGTAGGCCATGTTTTTCTTTGCTTCAGCGTTTACGCCATCATCGTAGCCAAACCTCATTTTGACGCGCACTACGGCCCAAAGGCGCCCCATTTTGTACGGTATATAGCGTCCCGAATTTTCGCCACACATACGAGGAGTGCGCGTTCAAAGAGTCAATTTCACCTCCCGCGTCATGTTGAAATTTTCGCCGTATTTCCTTGCTGCACATCTAAATATTAATGAAAGAGCAACAGGTCCTATTTCCTGTATATGCTGCCCTTACAATTATAATATTTTGGGAAGAATTTTACAAGGGAATTCCAAAAATACGTAAGCGATAAGAGACATATGCAAAATCAAGTAAAAACACAGTCAACAGCAAAACGATCTTCAACTCGTCATTTCATAAAAATAAGACGGAAACTAAAAAAAATAAAACCATAGAGTTTTAGTTACCCTTCATGATATGTGTCATACCAAATATTATAAAAAATAACAGCAAAATGAAAAAGTTAAACCAACGGTTTCTTTCAGATGTATTTTTCATTTTACGATGTGTCTAATCTGCCCGATTTCCCATAGAAAACAATGGCGTTTAATGTACTGAACAGACCGTACAACTATCGCTCGTTCAAATTTCTCAATTCTTAACCAATTATAGTGAAAAGTGACACAGTGTTTCCTTGATATATATACAAAATTGCTGTCGTTTTAGTATTTGGAATTTCTCGACAAAACTTGTTTTAGTTGCATTTTATTTTTCCAATCGCTGAACTTTTGCTCTTGCCCTCAATAAAATGGCGATCTTACGGCATTTGCATATGCAGAATCAGGGTTTAATATTGACCCATTTTAATCGGTTAGCGTCTCTTAAATTGTACAGACCAAATACCAGTCAGGTTGTTGTAATTTATACCAAATTTTGGCGAAAATAAACTATGAAAATCCCAGTAAACTGCAAAAATAACACAGAACAGAGGCGAACGGGCGTAGAATCTCCACTGTAATCGTGCAGTGAACGTTATCAATCGATATCCTTTTGTCCGAAATTGATACATTGTTGTCTCGCTCACTCGCGTGTAGTCCCCCGTTCACAATGGCACCAAACAACGCCGAGGTGCGCCAAAATGTGCTGAAACGTACGTAAAAGTATCACCAAAACTAAAAAAATTGTCGTCGATTTAATTTCAGTACAGGAAACCAACGGATACCTTGATGTTAAAGTGTATAAGTCAATATATGGGTTATTGTGGAAATGTTTATGACGTGACCTCAACACACGAGCGCCCTGCACAAGCGGCGCCCAAACAGATTTTCGATCGATAATCTATTGAAAATAACTTGATACAATGTTCGCCGTTCTCAATAGCGACCGGCTGAGAGCGCTGTTCGATAGAAATTATGCTTCGTGGAATACCGTACACTGAGGCATACTTTTGGGCCGTAGTGGCGCACTGCAGCTTGTTGTTGTACCTTGCGGTGCTTACAGTGATTATTAGCATCTTGCTTGGCATAAGCTGCAGAGCCAGCTAAACCGTCATATCCAGCTTTACTTTGGCGGTGTCCATCATGTCTTCCAACCTTCAGTAGCTGGTGTCCTTGTTCAGGTTGATGATATCATTTTCAAGGAGAACACCAAGCTCTTCCCACGCCTGTTCTGTACCTCCTGATTGTGCTTGCGATGCTGGCTTAGGCCCCTGAATGCAGTAAACATTGGCCTTGATTCTTTTGTTCAGTCTGACCATGCCTGCCTGTGTCAATCCGCTGCCCACATTCCCGCAACTGCAAGTAGTAACAAACTAGTTATACTGTTCTTTTTCCCCTTCATTTCTGAAGAAATAGTAGTGGGCTCCCTCGTTGCCCAGCCTCTTATGCTCATGTTTCTGGCCGAATATGTCCTTGGTGTTGAAATATTTGCTGTTTGGGCCGTTGAACTTTGTGCCTTTGCTCAGCAAGGGGCCTCTGTGGGTGACCTACGTGTAGCCATTACCAAGGCCTCCATTTGCTCCCCTCTTGTACCTGAAATCTTCATTGTCACTGATGCCATAGTCCTGGCTTAGGGCTTCATAACTAACCATGTCGTAGGGGTTGTTCAAAACCTTGAAAGTACTATTGTCAGTCAGTGAAACCCCCATCCCATGGAGAACGCACCTGGTGAAAAAAATACACATGGAAACGGAGAAGGGATCCCATCAAAGGGAGCAGAGAGGAGGCAAGCAAGTGGTCTTGAAAAGTTACGCTACAACCAGCCATGGCACACCAAACAGTGAAGTTTAACTGCTCGGGCCAGTACTGGCCAACCAAGCTTTGGCCTTCTTTGCATTTCTCTAGGCAATGGTAGTGTTCTTGAATATTCCTCTGGGATGGATAACGAACTTTTCAGTCCTAGTCACGTAGATTTTGAGCCACGTCAATAGCGCCTTGAGATCACCTAAAGGTGCTGCCTGTGCGTCATCTACTGCCAGGACCACTGGGCGCAGATCCTCTTTGAGCCTGAAGCTGTCTGGGTAGCTGGCCATCCTGTCTGTATATCTTTTGGCATATTTCCTGCAGGCGTAATGCGATCTACTCTTCCTCAGAATAGCAGTTGAGCCAGAAACGTTTTGCACCTCAATAACAGCACCCTCTTGTAAGTGGCAAATTATGGAGAACTTAGAGAGAAGTTTTTTGAAGAAGAAATTCTTAACATTTATTTGATTTGATTTTTTCTGGCTGCAAAGCAATCAATTCCCACTAAAACGTTTAGGGGAAGGTAAAAGTGAGATAGTGGTCGGTATCAAGAATATTACATCCGCTTGCCGTGGTCCAGAAAAGTCTTAACTACAATTTTTTGGACGACAGAAAAGGGAGATACAATGTGTTCTTACTATAATGGCGATGCATACCTTTGTGTAATTTTGCTGCCATGGGCCAACAAAAATTCCAGCAAGCATTTATGTAGTTTCATGGAAGCTAGTCCATTAACCTATTGACCACAAAGAAAATCGATGTCGTAAAGAATATTTAAAGTTGTTCGCAGTGAAACCTACAACACTCCCGGCAGTTTTTCAGTATGAAACTCCCTACTAATCAGATAAGGCTTTGTTTAGCTGCAGAGAAAATTTCAGCAATTGACTATACAAATGGTGCGATTTTTTATGGCACTTTTTGCTGTCAACCTCCTCCCCCCCCCCCACCCCGCGTCAGCAGGTCCAGTTCCTTAGTGCGGCTAGACACACCTTAAAAGGCCCTCCTATACCCTATGTACGGTAAGGGTTATTGAAACACTGTCATTACAAGAGTGATAATATAACAGATTCATACAAAATGTTGCCAAACGTATTATGACTCGATTGGTCCGCAAATGTGAGGGAGATGTTCGATTCGATCTCAGTGCCATTAAATCATAGTTGAATGCTACAGAGACCTCTCCGCGCAAAAATTTCAAATATTCCACCACAGAAGCTGGCCTGGTAGGGATTATAACACACCCACTAATACTATTGTTCTCGATGTTTATTTACTAGTTTTTGATCAACCTAGTGATTTAATACCTTTCACGAAACGCATACGTGATTAGATAAAATGGTTGTTCTCGCCTTTTGTACTGACCCTAAGCCTATGCACTGGTCAGGTGTTAATGTCAGACATGCTTACGCTTAACAATAAGTTCTTAACTACAAAAAAAGCAGTTACACAATTAAAAAGTTTCATTTGAGACGCCAAATCAAGTTCCTTCTCAGTGGTTATAAAGTAGAGGCTCTCGATAAAGTAAAATAAGGAAACACTGCTTCTAACATCCACAATTAAATATTGTTTGGACTTGTGTACTTTTTAGTGACTGACTATTTTTGCCTATTCATGTTGTGCACCATGTTCTGTGTCGGCTATTTGGTGTTAGCACAGACAAATACATTATAGATTTGTCTGTAATGTTAAAAATACGGCTAGTTTTCAATCGGATTCGAACCCACAACATACGGCATCAGTCGCCTAGCTGAGAGGCAACAGACAGAACCGCTTGGCTAAATCTCCACTCCCAAAAAAGAGTGATTCAATAGCCGGCTATTAAAAAATTAGTCATGACAAGATGAACCCGGATTAGTTATGTCTGTGATCCTTTTACGCTTACATTCCAGAACCTTAAGTAGTATCTTCACCTGGCGCTTGCGTTTGTTTATCTTTTGGTTCATGTTTGATCGCTGTATTCTTCCTACAATATTATAGAATGTCTATGTTAGGCTTTGTTGAGGCTTCTGTAGATATGTCGCTGTCACTGCATCGTTGGTGTTCACTTGTTTGTGAAATTTACACGAACGTGCCTTTATTGTTTCTCCTCGTTGGTTGAGATAAGAAATAATAGAATAAGTAAAATAAGGAAACGCGGATCTACACATCTGCCTTTAAATTATGGTAGGGACTTGCGATTTAATCTTTTGTGGTATGGCCTGACTCTTTACCCGTTAAATAACTATTTTATATATGACTATTTTATGCACTGTGATTTGTCTCACACATAAATGATCTGGTTTTATCTGTAATTGTAACACCAAATAGCCGACACACAACATAGTGCACAACAGAATATGATGAATATGAATTTGCAGCGGCGTTTCCTGTTTTACTTTTACCAACTCAACTTGCAGTAGTACCGCTGGCCATCGCTGACCAAAAACATCTGGCAGCCTGCACTTTCTTGCGTCTTTTTCCTGTTGCATTGCAGGGTGGAAAAGCCACACTGCTTGTTGGAAAGATAAATAAAAAAAATCAAAAGTTCGGATTTGTCTCTGTACTATTGCTCCTAGTTTCATTAGCATTAAACTTGATACTGTATCCCTTGTTGCTTATAACGCGGGCTCCTGGTGCTAATTTATTTACTAGGCATGCGCAAAGAAAAGTGTATTTTTAATAGTTGGCCTAACAATCACTTCAGGTTTATTCAGATTATGGGGCTTACCAATCCAACATAAGTTTGACTTTTAGGGAGCCATTAGTTTGATAGCTGAGAGGTAGTGTAAACATGAAATAAAATAATAATAACGTGGCAAGTTGACCCTCCAGGCTGCGATAGTGACATCTGACCACGTCTAGATTTGTGTGGCTCAAAGCTGTCATGATTTAATAGCATCACCATTTCAAAGGTTGAACAATATAGTAGTTTGTCTTAGCATTTTCTAGGGCATGCCATTGGTTACCAAAATTCATTACCTTCATACAACGTGTCAATACGCCTGTTGTCGCACTTTGAATTTCAGTATGGCGAACGATACACTGTACTATGTGAAAGAAACTATTGTGCCCTTCCTTGTACATGCCACCTTTGACTGACTTCACCAGAGATATGACCGCTATGTCAAAACATCCTGATAAATAAATCGGACCTACTTACTGCAATGTCAGTCCATATATCATACAAAAGCTGTCAAAATGCTCCAGCCAACTCTCTTGCATTTTGAGTCACATTAGTGCAGATGCAACCCATTACAGCAACGTGCTGGGTTTGTGTGTTTCTTCTTCTTCTTTTAGAAATATGACTTCAAAAGGTTGTACTTCACAGAATATTTCAGCCGTCTGTTTGTTTATATCACAGTCCCTCTATCCACCGATCTGGAAACGCCTATTGTAAAAGGTGTCAATCACCTACACTGTAAAGTTAAGTGTTCAAGGATAGAACACCAATTAAACGCCATTTTGTAACACTTTTTGAACGCGTCTAGACGTTCAGAAATTTAACACTATGTGTTCAACCAACGTTCAATTTTGAACACACGTGTGCAGATTTTGAACGCTACGTGTTCATCAGACATGATATTGAACACCATGGTGTTCCATATCTGAACACACGTTGCACATCAAATGTGTTCAAACAATTGAACGCATTTACGCGTTCAAAGGGCTGTAACACTTTTTGAACGCACGGACGCCGTTCAACGATAAGTGTGTTGAAGGTTAGAACACATGATGCGCGCTTGTTGAACACCTTTAATTTTGGGCGTTCAGGGTGTGTTCTAGCCTTGAAATAACATTACAGACCACTGATATTCAGAAAACTTATTTTATTCTAAAAATACACAAAGCATTTCTAGAGTAAAATACAATTACTGTAAAATGGGCAAATAAACATTGCCAATTTGTATGTAAAGTTTGTCAGAGGAAAATACAAACGGTGTTAACACACTTCTATCAAAAACATAAGCAATAAAAAATCCCCATCAACACTGTAGATCGTTTTAAAAAATATGAACAAAGTAATGAAAGCTCAAAATTTGGCTTACTTATTGTGTTGAAAACACGTATATGTATGAAATGCATACTTCATTGTTGTAAGATGGTTTCTTAAGACATTTCCTCTTGTATAGACAATTGTAAATTTTGAAGAAAAAAAGTTAGTCGAGGCTTCTCTAGTGCACATGGTATATAGTTGTCCACACTAAAGTAAACACAACATGTCAAGTTGTCAAAGTGTCATAGTGTCAAAAATGACAAAAATTGCCATGAAATATAAAAGTTTGAATATTTCATCACAACTAGCACAAATTTTACTAGGGCCATTCTTAGGGACATGTTTACCAAATATTGAAGACGTCAGTAAAAGAGAAGAAGATTTTTGCCAAAAATAGCAAAATTAGCCTCAAAAATATAAATTTGCATAGTTCATCATAATTTGAACATATGTGATTAGGGTAATCCCTGGGGATCTGTAATCCAAATATTAAAGGATTTGTACAGGCTGTTTTAAAGAAAAACCTTGGGATGTACAAATTTGAGGACAATACTACACATCCACCTATTTAGCTGACCGCAAAGCTAAAAACCAGTTGCTAAGAACAAGAGACGTGTTAAGCTACATTACAAAATTCTCTAAGGTTTGGTAGCATGCTATGATCAACTAAATTTTATAAGGGCATAAGCTTCCAAGACGTTAAGTCTCCTTCATCAGATGCAAGGGGGAATGAAAAATTGAAGCAGAAAGTGACAGAAAATTCAGAGTGAAACTTTCACAAAATTCAGTAATTCAGAGTGGACATTTTTACTCTGAATTTTCCGTCGCTTCCAGCTTTAATTTTTCATTCCACTCTTGCATCTGATAAGGAGACTACACGTCTGTGAAAGCTTATTCTCCGGCAACATTTAGTTGATCATAGCATGCTACCAAAGCTTAGATTAATTCAGAAAAAATACAGAAACTTATCAAAATTCAGTTACTGACCCTTGGAATTTTAAATCTACATTAGAGATGAACTGAGGTTCTCAAGCTAGTTTCCAGACAGCTACCTGTACACTCATCTTCTTCATTATCTGTACAACCAGCTTCTGTAACAACTCTTCGATCTTCAGTTAAATCCAACTTTTTACATCCTGAAAATAATGCAACAATAGGTAATAAGGCGAGATGAGACTTTACATGAAAGACAAGGAGCTGATTAGGTAAAGGAAAAGGGGAGACTTTCATATACAGTGCCTCTTTTCAATACTGTTAGAAAATATTGGCTTCTTCTTGTCATCAATTGAATAAAATAAAAAAGCCAAACTCTCATATGCTGAAACAATACATTGTATACTCTACTATGTTTAATTGATGTTTTACATGCGATTGTCTCTACTAAAAGACATGTGTCAGCTGT
>LD360425.1:41843-64996 GCA_001465055.1 Ptychodera flava | reverse complement strand
CAACAATAATAAAAACAACAACATCATCATCATCGGAGCCTGAGGACCCTTTGGGCAAAACCACGGTCCCTCCACAGAGGGACCGTTGCAAAACAGGTGGTTTTCACCGTGGGCAGAACTCGGTGCAATGATACTGAACATTAATAGTAAGCCTGTCACCTTTAAGGTAATGCTGTAGGTGAAACAAGTAAGCTTACTTCAAACGCACGATGGTACAAACATTCCTACCTCCATGGTACAAACAACACCATAAGTGAAACGTACACATAGAAATACACGCGTTCCTACGTTGATCCCACCCGGGCCACGCGATTAAAATATGACTGATACTGCTGGATAGTGTTAATTGGGTCGGTAAACTGTCAATTAATAGTTTAATTGACTACCTGGGTGATTGGCAGGTCGTGTCCAACGACGCATATGCAAAGCAGGCCAAAAGACAAAAGCCCCTAAAGATATTGACAGCTGGCCAGAGGTCACCATGAATACGTAATGACGCTTCACTACGCAGAAACTGCGTAGTCAAGCCCTTCTTAACCGGTCAAACTCTCTCGGCATTTTCCCTCATGCTGATGTTGCCATACCTACAAGAAACATGCGCCGACGCCACGTACACAGTAAAGTCTCTGTCACGCCCCCCGATCGCTGAGTGCTTTGCGCACCTCGACCTCGCGGCGTCGACATACAATGCACTTTAGGTATGCTATATACTAACCCACTGGTCGATAACCCGCATACGCAAGAAGACTTACATAGAATTCTAACGAAGTCAATAAGATTACAATCCTAGATACATGCGCCTATACAATGTTTGGTCACCCTAAAAATCCCTGTTCCTCACCTAAAAGTCGTACAAATTAAATGTACATAGGTAGCTATCGTAGTGGGCTACGTGGATCTCAACGTTAATTACACTGCACAGTAGCTACCTGATGGTGGCTCTGGCGGTATACTATTTAATCAGTATTTTTAGTAGAGCATGACAAACATAATAACGGCTGGTGTACTTCCCTAGAACTTTACGTGCTCTTCTTAAAATTTTACTAGCACTAACCTGTGATGGCAAGTCTTAGAGAATGTCAGACATGTGTATCGAGAGTCAAGCGAGACAATCGAGACTAGCACATACCGGACGGGTGAACTCCCATCAGCGTGACTTAGAAAGTAGTCATAAGCTCACTTCATTTAATGTAAAAAACGTTATAGACCTACCCGCTACGCTCACAGAATTCACAACAAGACCCACATTTTAATCAAACGTAAAACACGGAACTACATTAAGGGTTATCAATTTTGACCAAACGGTGACAATAAAAAACAATCATGGCTTGTAACATTGAGTACCTGATCGAAAAAGTAAGAAATTTTGTTTCAGATGTATTATATATTTGGGGATAGTGACTATGTATATCCCCCGGGCGCTTGTTGGCTGGACATTCTATGGGAATGCTAAATGAAAAATAATTAGTGCAAACATTTAAGGTAGAATGCGCCTCAGGGACATATGTTGGGACTCTCAAAATTTAACATTCCTTTGTCTATCTACCATTTGCTGGGACTCATTTTAAAGCTCTTGGTGTAGGAAAAATTTTCACCGGCTTACTGAGTTTTTTGAAAGTCGAAAATTTTTATTTTCCCCATAGAGTTAACACCAGGATTGTGGTCATTTTGAATTTCAACATCGGTAAATGTTTGGTACCAAACTTTTTGCGGTGACCCCTGATTTTTATTCTTGATTTGATGGGAGAACGATTGTTAGTTTCATTTAGGATTGTTTCGAGGCGCATATTACGTATACATTTGTTGTGCAAATAACATCGGTTGGATGGCCATCTTATACGTTTAATCCAACAGACATTGGTATACGCGTATGCAGGTAGCCGCATCGTTTCTTGTATGCGTATATACCGAACGCACATTTGAAATTATGGCTACATACATTCTTGTACAGCCACGCATTTGTATTTACATGCATATGTGCATACTCAACCCATCTTATCTCACTGCACACCTGTAAAAAACGTTTTTAATGTGTAAACTAATTATTACACATTGGGCATCTCATACGTACAGTAACAGATGCACCGACCTTAAATGCATACAAATTAAAACTTCTCTTCACTCTGAGAAGTACATGCGTACTGTAGACATTTGGAAAAACATCGTTATCGTACGGAGCAACCCACTTGTTTATGAGGTGAATTTTTAACTAGAAGACAACGAAATTACAATGGCCCTGGTGTTTAAAAAGCTGTGATCGGAAAACTTCATACATTTTCAGGCTGAGTTGGCAGTTTATGCATGCACTAACTCTTTACGCAGACATACTAAAGTGAGTACCAAAAGAAAGATTTGGACCACATGATGTTAAAAATGTCGTAACCTGTAACCAGGATATCAAGTGGTGTATCCTTTTTTACTTTACATGTATTATGTCAGCAGCAAATCAAACAAATTTGAAATTGAAACATTAATTTTTTGCGCAAATACTCGGAATATATTGATCAAATGCTAAGAAAAATTACTTCTTCGATATTCAAATTGAGTTACTGATCACTATAACGTCAAGTCTCTCGCTGTCCCCGGTTTTGGTGACTACGCATTTCCGATTAAAAAGGGAATGATGATACATGAAATTCACACAAGTCGTCTGAATTAAACGGGGCGTTGGGGAATCGTGATAGACTAGAATGGAATAGTATACTGTCCCCTGATGGCAGGATACAAAGTACACTGACGCTGACGCTGTCGGGTAAAGACCTTTCAACTGATGTCCCGCTTTGATTACTCAAAGTCCTATGCTTATCGAGGGTTCCGGCGGCATGTCAATTTTCGCTAGTAGTCATGTGGTTTATTATACGGGCAGGGACTCTCCCGTAAAAGATTCCGAAGTCTTGTTTCTGGTCCATGTTTAGAGGACCGTATCAGGTGAATCAAGGCTGAAAATGAAGCTCACGAACAGAGCGTAACGTACAGGGATAAAAGAAAAATCGTGTTTTTATCTCAAAATACCAAAACAAAGGCAGAAAGCTACCTTAAAGAACAATGTAGAGTTTTCCACGTCAGTGGACTTTAATTCCCGGGGGAGGGCGTACTTCTACAGAAAGGTGTGCGGTTATGTGGCACTCGAATAGGTAACTTTTGGGCAAAAAAACTCCTGAATATGGTAACAGGTTGACTTTTCGTCTGGCTTAACCTTAATATGAGTTGATAACAAAAGAACATGTCCCAATTACTTTAGGAAACCTTCACATGCAGAAGATATACGTAGATAAATATACCCTTCGTCATCAAAATATCTAACAGTGGAGTAGTATTTTGAATGTACATCGGTAGATGTTATCAATTCTGGTGTCATAGCCCCGTATGAAAATATTGGAAATATCCACCAACTTAAGACTTATAGAACTCTTAAATAAGGTGAACACTAGTATATGAATTTTAAAAAAAAACCTCGGTAACATTGATGGTTGTGTTATAGCAAAATATAGCAGAATGATCTCACAGTAATGCCCACGTACGCCCGAGCACGACAAATACAAAATGAAAGGAAGTTTGAACACATGTCACGATTCAGCTCTTTTTTTAATTGAAAACAGTGGCGGGCGAATGGCAGTTAACCAGCACAATGGAGATCACATGTTTCCCCCGCTTTGCCCTTTGTACCTGTTTATCCATTTACAGGATATTTTTTTAGTTATTTCGTCACCGTGCACTCGTTCAGTGCCAACATAGCGTTTTACTTTTGTCCATTAAACAGGACATAGAGAGGTCTAATATCCAAAACTTATTATCTCATCTATAGAACCATTCACATACTGATATAGGTGTAATGTATCGTCAACATCAAATCAAATTTTGGACCTAAACACGTTATTCACACCACATAGAGGTGTTGTTTTAACGACGAGAATAGGAGGAACATGTAACCTTTGAAGGGAAATGAAACCAAAACAGTATTATTCTCAATTTCTTTGGGTGTTAATTCACTGTATTCGTTATATACAATCCCATTTCTGGAGTGGCTCGACTGTATTTAGTGGTTCGCAAAGCATAAAACGCACAGTGAGTATTTTACATGTAACGACTTTTAATACGCGTCCATTGGAAACACCTTGTGCTCCGGCGGCAGAGATATGCGACCAATGAAATATGGCTGTATGCCATTCAAACATATCAACTCAGTTTGTTTGCTATTATTATCGGTGTTTGACACTCTACTTCAGGCCTCACGTTGAATGTATTTTTATTAGTGTTAATAAGCATGATAGAAAAGCTATCGAAACGGCCCTCCCACATCAAGTAAACCACATACATACAACATAAAATTATCACGAAAGACTATATGACTTTAGTCAGCCTTCTCTGACGTTCTCGTGGAATCTAAATGAAATCCTTCGCCATATCTTGTGCACGAAGTATGATCTCTACAGAAAGGGTATAACCTGACACCCATCTCCTCTTTCTGTAATAGTAACGACGAAACATGAAAAATGTCGAAACATCGATTTTACTCATATTCCCTAACACCTCGTGTATTGGTGCTCCAGCTATTCATAATTTTCATACTTGTAGCAAATAATTTATCTACGCAAAGACAATAACCGTTCAGACTACCACCTTGAATGCGCAATTGCTATGGAAACTGACAAATGAAAGCTTTATATCCCTATGACAAGCGGTATAACCCTCCATTATTGCCAAAAGTAATGCTCGTTAAATGCAAATCAGGTGAATCAGTCGTTGCCCATCGAAACCGGGTTTCCTGTTGACCGCATAAATTCTAAGTGAATGTACTATAGCCTACTAACCTGTGGTGGCAGGTAAAAAGCAAACGACGCATGTCGAAGTATAGAGTTAGTCTTCCCCACTCTCGTATTCGTTTAATTGCCTGTTTGTCGAATTCTAGACAAGTGGGCGACATAGTTACGACGACATATACATCTACATATCAAGAACACAGATATAATATCAGTGGACGCCCATCGACATAGGGTTGGCGTTGACTGTATCATATACCTGTTTGCATGCCTGAGGTGGCAGGTCAAAAGTGTACTTTTGATCAGCCAACTATTGACAGGTACGCGTGACCTTCGAATACGCTGAATACGGCGGTATACATGTACAAAAAACAGCTGAGCGAATAGGACTTGTGACACACCGAAACGTCATAGGTAATTATGGTCAAAATTTTGTTGAATACATTCAGTTCATGGGCATTGCAGTTACGTACAATACAGTTTTACCAAAAATAAACAAGCAAACGAAAATTTGTACGTATTGCAACCGACACCTTTCATGATTCACACGGTTCCCCTCTATACTATCTATGGCCCATATGGTGTATTTTTATGTCGTCTACGCTGCTGAAGATTACGGTCCCGGTCGATCGGCAGTGCATCATGACATAACCGCCACGACAAGTTTCCTGTTGACAACTTTATTAGGTAGTGAATGATAACCGTGTATAGCCATAATTGAGCCACAAAAATCCGACCAAACTGAATACTCGCGACAGAAAAGGTGCACATATTATATTTCCGATTTGTACAGTGAGATTGTGTTCCGTGCGGGTTTCGGATACGCCTAAGAAAGTCAAACTTTCGTTTAGGTTGTTAAAACAAGTTTACTTCTATTTAGGCGAACCAGTAACGGAAATATACTTGCAGACGATTAATATACCTTTGAAATGTTTTATTCGTATACCGTTAACGTATTGCAACAAAATGTCCATATGAACGAGTTTCCCGCTATGAAAATACAGTTTACTCACTTCACGTTTTCCCTAATCTGTTCACAAATTCCCTTCTAAGATAGTAAATTCGGCATATTTGACGTCTAAGGTCATGTATAATTCTTGCAGATAAACTGACTGGTACGGCGGCTACTATATCCAGTTTGCATTCATAGATGTCTTAGAGCTGCTCACTCTATGTCTTGGCTTGAGCTGCACCGATCGAGCGTGGAATCGAACCCGGGAGCGAGCCGATTTTTGGCGGGTCTCATAATTTTCGCGAAGGGATGAGATTATATTGCAAAACAAGAAAAAACACTCATTTTACGCACTCCAGCCTATGTTTTACAGCTACAACTATACTAAACTTTAAGATAAACGTTCTTGAAAGTGTGAAAACCTGTGTCGACATCTTAATATGTAAATTGTTCGTTCTAAAAGTGTACCGTAACCCCTCCTTTGAAGTGGAACGGCCCAACAGCGGAATAATATCAACAAGTGATACGGTTACCATCACTCCTTAGCAACAAACTTTCTATGAGTCGCAGCATGGAGCAAGCAAGGTCTCATTCTGTCAATTTCGTGGCGAATTTCATTAATTTCATTACGTCTTTGTGAAAACAGTCATAACCAAAGTATGCATGTATGATAAAGGGAATATTACACGAAGTTTGGGCGATACCGTGTCGTATTCGAGTGATGTGTCCGTATTTTGACTCGTTGCTGCGCAACTAGTCAAAAAACTCTCTCCAAACTAACAAAGTTTTATCCAATCATGAAAAGATACAGTGAATTCATTACCAATGCCAACTTGAACAAAATGAAAATGGGACATTTTTTTTGTTTTCAAGTAAATAGATGGATTAGCTTTAGATGAGATGACAAAAGACTTTGATATTTGCTTGAATAGTGACATTTTTAATGCATTATATTAAATATATTCAGCGACAAAGCATTTTATAATAGCCTAGATAAAGCATGCCGTGGAATCAGAGTGGTTCGTCAATATCGCAAAAAGGGACCTAATAGCAACAGTTAAACCATCCAATAAGGCTACAAATGACAAAAAGAAACTTTTAAACCTGTGAAACATAAGAAATTGCGATTTCTGTAAGAAAAAGAAAAAACTTCTAAAACATAAGTTATTGCAATCTTGGCAAAACTACTTATAAATAAGCTAAACAGCCTGTATGCTAGTAGTTCTCATGAGATGTGGGGAACGATTACGTATATTTAAAATTGAAATGAAAAATGAGAATTATAATGATTTTAAACAACGAATAATTGACTGTTTAATTTCTGAAGAAAACAATAGTCAAATAAATCAGCTGCATGACACAACAACAACAATAACAACAACAACAACAACAACAACAATAACAACAACAACAACAACCAAAGAATCATTAAAGTAGAATTCGCCTCGGAGGGAGACATTGAATTTTTCCAGTTCTTTTCTGATCTACCACTTGTGGTGGCTCATTTTGAAGCTATTGGTGTTAGAAAACTTTTTGCCTTCTTAATGTTTCGAAAATTGGAAATCGAAAATTTTGTTTTAATTTCTCCAAAGAGTTAAACAGGGATGGCGGCCATTTTAAGTTTCAAATATTGTAAATCTTGAGTAATTTGTTTTTCTAGAACCAAAATGTGCACGATGACCCCCAATTATTATTTTTGATTTTGAAAGAGAACGGTTCAAAGATTCCCCAACTTGAGGAAAGTTTGAGCAAAAGTTTAATTCTCTCACTTTCGAGGTACTTACGCAAATTTAATACGTAAAACATTGGTATAGATTTGTTAAAACACTATTCATCTGAAATTTTCGGTGTTGGTGGTAATGATGACTGAAATTTCCCGTATTTGATCGCGGCCGCACATTTTGACCTGCTTGCACTATAGTTTGAATGGACTAAGAAGAAGTGAATGGGGAATTATCATAGTGATTCTGTTTGGAATAACAACATGTATCCTTGCATGGCAGGCGAAGCCCAATGGCAACGACCTCACGGATTGATTATTCAAGCTCCGACGACGCCTACGTGCATGACGCAAACGCGTCTCCGGCGGCATTCAATCATCCCCTTCGTTCAAATTGCAAGCGGTGCATAGTACCGTCATGCTTCAGCAGGTACATTACCTAGGGATCAGACCTAATTTTAAAAGGCCAGTCATGCACGAAGGCTCAACCATCTCCAAAAACTTGAGTTAGCGGAGTACTCGAACACGATTGAATATGCCAGTCTTGGTGTAGATGCCAAAATCTCGCTTCATGCACTGTCTATGGCCAGGGAGTCGAGTCTCCGAGATGGCACTAGCTATGCGGATCGGAAGGCTGGTGATGTGTGCTAATTTAGACTCCGTCACCAACCATCCCTAGTCTCGCGAATCCACAGGTTTCAGTTTCGTGGAGATAACGAACCGAAAATGCAGTAAACTGGCAGACCACATGCTGCATGGGCTTACTTGTCAAAGACACAAATTTTAGCAAACTCTCTTAAGTTGATTATGGTGGTTTTCTTGCGAAATATAGCCCGACAGTAACTTCTATGTCAACTCGAGCAAGTTGCAAAACGAGAGATTGCATAGCGTTGGAAGAAAGGAGTTTGAACGATCGACTGAGTCGGTTCCTGCTGACATCTAGCAAGCGATCGTGCCAGGTACGTTAGCCTAAGGGGTTGCTAAAATATTACGGTGGACCTTCGCGAGATTTCTGTGTTTTTGTCCTTTGTACTGTACCAGTTCATCCATTAACAGAAAATATTTTTGAAATATTTCCCTTCCGTGTATTTGTCCAGGTGAACCAAATGTTTAGCTTTTATGTGCAACACAAGCAATCGATTTGCCTAATTTGCCTCTATTTCGGAATGATTCACCCACCGAAGTTTTAACGTCATCTTACAAAATAATAAACATTACATCAGTAACACGCAGTTCTCGATGGAAAGAACATCACGTCACTTGATGCTTCAGTTCATTCTCGCGAGCCAGAGCATAATTTCCGCGCCGCTGACATACGCAAAAATTAATGGGTGGCGCTAAGCTGTTGCCGTAAAGGGACATGTGGTTTACAACGATGTTTCAGTTGTGTTATAACCATGTCTTACATTATTATTTGACTGTTGGTTGGTTGCGCATTAAAGTCGAAGTCTCAAGAAAATAAAATACATATTAACGCAACAAGTGACAAGAAAATGGAGAATCGGGGAAAGGCATAGGGAAGCACTCCGAAACGGGGTCAGTGTGGGCATTGTATAAATGACTAATTAAGAAGTTAAAGCTCGGCAAGATTACTATTATTACCATATCATCAGTGGAGACAAAATACGGCGAATTGATCTGAGTGAGGACATGCAAAAGAAACTAACGACTCATCTGCGTAAAACTTGCGATGAGAATTTGCACTATGTGTATGTAAAATTCGAATGTTATCTTTTAATACGACAACAAAATACATGTATAATGTGAAATCAAGTTCACGCTGACATCTGTACTATAACACGAAAACAAACATTTTTTACATCGACAAATTTACAGCCGCTCGTAATTTTTTATCAGAAGTATTTCGTTCTGTATGCCGAAGGTTAGAAGCATTCTGATGACAGTCAATGAAAACATCCATTGAATCACTGATTCTTTCGTTGTACTCTAGTGAGTTTCATGACCCGAACGTGAACAGACTAGCATTTAAGAACAAAGTATGTGCCTTATGAATACCGTAAAGTACACAAAACAATAGTAAATTCAAGCAAGCATTATGAACGAAAAATCACAATTTTTCAAATATCCATATTATGCCTTAGACTTTGTTCAATTCGGTGAATTTTCAAAAAATAAAATCATTTGTAATAGTTTCTCTTGTTGTGTCCTTTTTATTTTATGCAAACCTAATTATGGAATTTTGCAGCCTAGTCAAGGTTTTCCTTGCGATTGAACGCGTCACCTTATGAGTCTGCGCAGTAGTGAGTTAGTTTCTGCAGGGAGAAACTCCCCCGTATAGCGTGCACCCCACTCATCACGTTCACCCCACTCACGCGTTTCACATGAAAACAGCACACAAATAACAGACTTGAACAAAGTATAATTACGCCTTTAAGGTACAGCTGTCGTTGTCACAGTGTTAGTGAAATCAATTGGTTTGCATTGCATGGAGAAACGTATTGATTATGATTTCGTTTGATTTATGTCGAGCATCTCACACATCCGATAGATATAAAATGATGTAAATTGATGTAACGCCGTCATCACGATCTGGACAAATATGGTCATAGATTTTGAAGTGAGACTCTGCCGTCTACCGTCAATGGTACTGGTGCATGGCGAGTGACACTGAAAAACTCTGCATTGTCAGCATATGAGGGCGCTTTCTCAAATATCACAGCATCACTTCTCCGACTTAGAAAACTTTGGTCCGATAAAGAGATGTCAAACAAAATTAATCTCTTTATGGAAATTGTTTGGTAACTTAGACATGTAATGAGGCCGTACACGATAGCTTCTCTGATACCATGCATCAAGAACAGGGCACGTCAGAATAATACGTGATGAAAGCCATGCCAAGAAACTGCTTGGAGTGTGACAAGGTAAGTGTGACTATAACAGATATGCCGAGTAACAAGCAAAATATTCCACTCTTGGTTTTTTATGATGCTGCATTTTGAATAAAATCCATATCAATGGAAATCAGCTGACTTATAGCCGTGTCATTTACATATCATTACGCCTGCATGACACCTGCCAACATTTTACCGTTATTTATTCATGGTTTTTTTTTGTTTTTTGGTTTTTTTTGTTTGGTTTTTTTTTTTTGGTTTTTTTGAGAATATATAATCTAGATAGCGGTTGTCCACTTTCGAAGCTTTGGTGTGCATTTGATGTGCGACTTATCAAAAAGCTGACTGCAATGAGGAGGACAAATCAAAGTATCCAAAACAAATAAACTGGAACGTACAAAAGTGGAAGCTGTGCGTGAGATGTTACATTCGTTTCTTTATCGACCAGACAAGAATCCCGCACTAGAACATTTTTAAAACCGATAAATTGTCCTAGGAAATGTTTGTTTCGTATGTACAAATTGCAAGTACATTGAATTCCGGCGCCGGCAAAATACTGGTAACCTAGGGAGTCTACCGCGAGGGACTTAAGATACCGGGGAGTCAGTTGGTTTGTTTTTGTCTGTGTTGTCTGTATTATGATGGCTGTTGTATTACGGTCCTTGCTCACTTTTATTTTCCTGTCATTGTTTTGGGGTAGCGAAGTGTCCTACACATTCACTGATGCCGCCAAGATGGAAATATTATATGAGGAATCACTGTGGACATCCGGAGTTGGTTCTGCCGAATACAAACACTACCGTATTCCGATATTGACCAGCACGCCGAACGGCATCTTGCTCGCCTTCGTTGAGGGGAGGAAAACCATAAACGACACGGACACGCGAAAGAAGACTATATTCATGCGAAGATCTACGGACAAAGGCGAGACTTGGGACCCACCTGTGGACTTATTACATGCAAGAAATTCAAAGCCGGGGTACTATAATCTTGGTACAATCGTAGTTGACAAAATCAACGGGTCTTTGTTTCTCCTCTTTAGCTACTGTGCATTTTGGAACTGCAGTCCGAAAAAATCCCCCACTGTTTACATGCTACGCAGCAATAACTGGGGGCTAAACTGGACAAAACCGTTAAACCTTGCGTCGAGTAATCCAGGCCTGAAGAACATATCGTTTATCCCCGGGCCAGGAGTGGGCATACAGAAGATGTACGAACCGTACCGGGGAAGGCTGATCTCGTGTGGGCACACGAGAGCGAAAAACAACCTTCAGGTCGCTATGAGGTGTATTGTGAGTGATGGTGAGTAAATAGGGTGTTCAATATTGCGTAAGTGGGTTTAACCATGGAGGTAGTAGCTACTACCTCCATGGTTTAACTAAGACCAGCGAAGGACAAAGCAGTGACTTGTATAACGGGGATAGTAATAACACTGATTTACCCTTTCAGAGTATCGTAGAATAATTCTTGCTTTTTATATTCGTTGCAAAATCTGTTGTAACAAGCTTATCATAGGGAGGTAGGTCTGATCTGGCCGTGCCTTGCCATTGGCAATCCAAGGCCAGACTCCAACAAAGAGGGAAGAAGGGGTGTCTCAGGAAACGACACACCATGTCCGACGGTCCACGTAGCAGTTGAGTCTCTGTTACGCAATGGGAACGATTTGCGCAGGGTCACTGCAACAGTGCAAAACTCCCTTGATCGACGTCGAAAAACAATTTTTGTGTGAAATCATAAACTTTCCATGCCACAGTCCTACTGCACGGCCATCTCATTTGGAAAATACTGCAATATTTGTACATGTTATCGAAGTGTTGCCATTACGGTACTCCGATCGATATGTACAATTCTGATTTCAAAGTGACCTTGACAATGGGCACACAGTCCATGTAGCCGACAATGAGATGCAAATGATATGCGGTTAAGGTCTCCTCTACTAACTTTCAGCTGGTTGCTCACTTTCTACTATTTTTATAGTATTTTATACAAAGGCACAGACTTATTCTACCTGCAACTTAAAACTGATAGTGATTTTGTAGCTCATTCTTTACTATTTTTCATACTTTTTGGTAGCCGGTAACAGTTACTTCGTGTTCGTGTCGGCTACTACATGGACGATCTGCATGTTGTGTTACATGTAGCTATAGCCTACAAATTGATCCAAATATATGATCTATAGAGATTGCATTTAAATCTGCAAGGAATATCGGTATAATAGAAGCGCTGATTATATGTAAACTAATTAAAGAAACGTACGCGCGACACTGAATTCCGCTGAAAGAATTTCACACAAATTTTGTCTTTTTTTTTCCTCGACAATCTAAATTGCCACAGATCTTGTTTTGATCACCTGGCAGGTTTTGTTTATGGGTCATCATCATAGATAGGTACTAAAATTACCATTTTCTCTTAGTAATTGCAATTTCCAAAGCCTGTCAAATACACAGAACGCAGTTACATTTGCATGCTAATGTCGACGTAATAATAAGCTCTGCGGTGAATCAAGTGTTAATGATAAGTAGAAAATAAGCTGATGACGTCATATTCCTCTTCATTTCAGATCATGGCATTACATGGCGTGTGGCCGGGGCACTGGTGTCGATACCGTATCGCTCCCCCCATTGCGATAAAGATTTCGAGATAAACGAATCTCAGGTAAGGGCCGTCCGTAACTTTTAAAGGGGCAGTCCTCAATCCCTGGTTCTCGCATTAGTGGTTGAATTGTTTACATTGACTGTTTATGTGATTTTAGTCATTTGTTCTCCTTTGCACTGTTAGTCAATTTGCTCAGAGATAAAGTTGATAAAGAAAATGCCCCTTTAAAGTATTGTCGAAATACATTCTTTAATATATACATTACATTTAACGTCAACTCAGAAAATCTCGGTGCTTCGAATTGTAACAACGAACTTGGTCACGACATATTATCGAATTTTACCACTCAAGACAATAGAAAACGCAGCGTTTTTAAATTCTGCCGACCCTGCCTAGTTCATCCCTTAACACTTTCACCGCGGGAGGGCGTAATTTCTGGGAACAAGAGACATTTTACGAATTTCGCAAGGGTAGAGTTGGATGAAACATTACTATTTGGTATACTTGTGACAATTTTATGATTATAACCCTCTACTTTTTCGTTTGCATCGAGCATTTTTATTCTTACAAAAGACCCTACACAATGCTGAGTCGTATAAAAAGAAAGTCATTCGCGCTCCAAGTTCAAAGTATTCATAATGTTCACATGTCAAGTTTAACGCATGTCAGCGATTAGCGGACGTTCTATTCTTTAATGAATTTTCTTAATTCATTCTCAGCTGGTAGAACTACCCGACGGATCACTGCTTGTCAACTCGAGAAACGAATATCACTTCGACTGCAAGTGTCGTATAACAAGCCGAAGTTTTGATGGCGCGGAGACGTTTCCATGGACACAGGTTAAAGTGGATAGAAACCTCGCGGATCCATCGTGCCAAGGCAGTACAATTCTCCAGGGGAGGACGCTTCTTTTCTCCAACCCGTCAAATCCGAATCACCGTCACAACATGACCGTGAAATGGAGCACGGACTACGGGAGAACTTGGGATGGTACTTTGATCATCAACCCAGCGGACAGTGCGTATTCGTGTCTCAGCCCAATCGATGAAAAGCACGTTGGTCTCCTGTATGAAAAGGGTCATTACAAGGCAGTTTCATATGTCAAACTACGTTTAGAATAGTTGGTATAAACAGCGCCCTCATGTAAGCACCTTCAGATGAGTTTAGCGCTCCAGTGTACATGTGAATGAGAAAGTGGACGGACTCCGAAATGTATAGACGTACACTTAAACTAATGACAGTTTTAATGCCAATAATTACAGAAATCATTGTCAGACGGGCAAGCACAGGACAAGGCACGTACTAATACAGAAATGATTGAAGAAGGCATCTTTGGACTCTCAGAAGTTACAATACTATTCCGGTCAACGGCTTGTGTTGGGTCATATTCTGAATTGGCAAAGCTTTTGGAATAAATGAAAAAATGAATTTTCCAGTCTTATTTTTGTAAATATCTGAATCGAGCTTTACCCATACACCTAATAAACACAGGGATAGCAGCCATTTAGTTGAATTTCAAGTGTATGTAAATTTTTTCTCTACAACCAAAATTTATGCAATGATCCCAATTTCTATTCTTGATTTTCAAAGAGAGTGGTTAAAAGTTTCTTTGCAGAAAGTTTGAGCAAAAGTTTAAGTCTTTCAGTATCTAGGTGCATAATAATAATAATAATACAATACCTTAAAGCCACAATAGCTGTGAATGTGTAATAAAAGGATCTCAAAATATCCTCAGTTTTCCAAGAGTTTTCTTTGAATAAGATCCATTAAAGACTAAAAGTGTATAATAACACTGTCATAAGTGTCGAAAGTGGCATGTAAATACAAATATTTTAACTTCATTTTAGATTTCCCGCAATTTTCAAAAACTAATCATGACTGTTAGGGAGAAAATTAAGATTACAACAACAAAATGTTGGCCATTTGTGTTGTGCATTTAAGTAAATGGCATCATGCTAGTTTCTTGTATAATCACGATTTGTATGTGCGGGAAATATTGATGGGGCGCCATTTTATGAGTGCGGCACCCGTTTATTTGAATTTTTAACCCGTTAAAACGTGTACGCATGGTCCAAATCAGCAAGTAGTCATACTTCATATACTCCCTCTTCTTTAGCACATTTACACTTACTTTGGTTTGAAAATAAAATCATGAAAATAACGCATAAAATTCGCAGCTATCGTGGCTTTAAATATGTTAGCGCTAGTAGACTGTCATTGCACGTGAGAAATTGAGCCTGGGTGCGCACTTTTGAGAAACAAACTACACAAGGCCGAAATTTCTCTTTTGCAGAAATATTTATTCAACATTTTTTTCACAAACTGTAATAAAATCTGACTTCATTTAAAAATGTATAGAAGTATAATGGAAATCTAAACACACTTTTTTTGCAAATACATCAGCACTGAGTGTATGTAAGCTAACTTTGTCTGCGTGATAAGACAGCGTGGTTCACACCGTTCTAGTTGGAGTAATGTCGATCTCACATACACTATGACATATATAAGATACATATTACTGTAATTAATTTCGCTTCTTGAATTCATTTGTTAATCGAGACACAAGAAGTACCTGAGAGTATATCTGGTCCGATTATCACAATCGATAGTGTATGTAAGGAGCTCTTGGTCGACAGAACTTCAAATCACACCCCATGTAATGTACTTAGGATTTATGTATACTTTTCGACTTTTAGGCTCAGGGATTGAGTATGATTCTTGCAAAAGCAATGTGTCCGTCATTTCCCTTCTCGTAGATCAAACCGAGATGGTTTTCATCCAGGGCTGTCAAGCACGAGTAGGCACTATCGTTCAAGTAGATAGGGAGAACGCCGGGCCACGTAGCCCCGTCGTCAAAAGTATCAAGGAACAAGGTGGAAGTATTACTGACGCTTTACTTGCAAAATATGAACATTTTGAGATCTTAAGTCATTTTAGTGTTCCTTATCGCCCATAGCCTGACCTCTTTCCAATTTGTTCACCTATGTCTTTCCAAAGTGTCTCGGAGGAGGGCGAAATGAGCAAGTTACTGTTACTAGATTTTTATGGAAAGTTGTACAGAGAAAATCTTAGTAATTTTTGGGATAGGGATCTTGGGACAGGTGGTACTTGTAATATTTTGTCTTTGCTTCCAAATGCTGACATTGATGAGACAGCTACTCTCCTCGTTGATTATATTCAATTACAAGTGGAATTTGACTGAGTGTCCGGTTTGCTTTGCAGAGCTCGACAAGTCTACATGTTGCTTATCATTAGAGGTGAGTAAACATTTGCAACAAATTGAGTCTTAGATTACAGTGCGTGGCGAACGTTTCCCATGGTACACTGTCAAGTCTATAGTCACCACAGTCGTTCCAGCATGCCACTCACAACTGCACTACACACACATCACCGAAGTTTTCTTTTAGGTGTTTATTTTAATTTGAGAACTTTATGAAGAAACACGTAAATTCTTTTCAAATTAAATAAACCTTTCTTCTCCTTTCGATTTCAGTAATCACGACAACAGTCCTTTTAGCATACAGTCTGTAGCATGTCCAGCGCAGTCTACTCTACCAACAAGTTAAGTTTGACACAATACAACAAAATTATCAACCAGAAAATTCTTCACTCCTGCATGAAATTTTTTTCCTGCTTCCTCTTTTGTCTCAGTTAGATGAAACTTTCTTTATTGACACTCCTCTCAATTACATGACACAGCTACAAAATAGACTAGAAGAAATGTGTCAATTTTACACAGCAATTGCAACTTGCAATTGCAATTCTCAATCAACACAGTACATTTTGTGCCATTAATAACACACCCAGTGTTTCTAAAATAAATCGCTGTATTTCGGCAAGTAATTTCCCGGACGGCATCATACACTGCAACGGTTGAGTTAGCATGGAGGAGACGGCAATATCTCTCTGCCTTCAAAATTTTCTTCATCTTGCTGAAGCAATGTTCAACTGAACGCCAAGAGTCAGTCCGGTTGATGTTGAGGACTTTCTTCGAGATATACATCCGGCACTAGAAAAAATATATCCGTGAGTTTCATCAGAGTTGTATTTTCCAAATCAAAGTAAACACCGGAAAGAAACCTCGATGATGTGTAGTGCAGTGTCAAGCTTGTTGTGAGTGGCATGCTGAAATGACTGTCGTGATTGTACATGCAGACTGTATGGGAAACATTTGCCGCGCTATAATATGACACCAAAGACTCAATTTGTTGCAAACGTTTACTTTTCTAATGATAAGCAACATGCAGAGTCGTCGAGCTCGGCAAGGTAAACCGGACACTCAATCAAATTCAACACCTGGTATGATCACGAGTGTCCTCGTGGAAAGGGTTGTCCGTAAAGCTTTAAATCGTTTAGAAATTTCCGTTGCAAAGATGTCCTTGATAAATACATTAATTTAAAGAAAGATTACCAATGTTTAAAAGAATGAGTGGTGCGAATTTGAAAAACACAAATTTACTATCTTTAGTAGACAGCCAAATTCCAAGCAATTCTGGAAACTGATCAGTTCTGAAAACAGTCTGCTATTACAAAAGGTAAAAGTTGGTGAGTGGTATGATTATTTTTTGTTTATTTACTGATCCTGTTCTGTCATCGTCTGATACACATGATGAACGAATTTTACAAGTAAAAAACTTTGTAGACAATGTGTATACCAATGGGGATTTTAATGAAGATCTCATCGAGACAGATAGCCTTGATCGATACATTACATTGGAGGAAGTTGAACATTCCATTTCTAGTTTAAAGAAAACAAGGCCCCAGGTATTGATGGGATTGTCCCAGAAATTTTGAAAAATGCCCCTTTCCAACTTAAAAAAAAAAGCTTATTCTCCACCTTTTAAATAACATGCTTGCAACAGGTTGTTTTCCAAAACAGTGCGCACAAGGACTAGTTTAATTGTCCAATTACATAAAAAGTTTCATGAGAAGATGTCAATAATGATAGGGTAATAACCTTACTTTGTACAATTAACACGGTTTTCATCAGTATGATCCCCCAGAGGGAGCATAGAGAGCGCCCTCAAACGACGGATTTTTCAGTCTAATGTGTTCACTTGCTCCTGCGGGAGAGTCAATCGCACGGTGGCAATAATAACTTCACCTGGCCGATATGAATAATTCACTTGGCGATTCCCGTGCAACGCCATCACTTGGCCTGCCGCGTTCTGGCCTTTTATGCAAGGTAGGTTTTACATGTAATTCGTGGTTCGCGACCAGAATTTATATCGAGCCTCTAACAGCTCTCAGACGTCCTACAATACTATAAGCATCGTGTAAATACTGTTTGTTTGTACCACTGATATCTAAAGTAGCTGCTTGGTGTAAATATGTATATAGATGTAATATACATGTATATGTTTAGTGTGATAACGATGGTGGCGAACGCTTATAACTGCGAATAAGAAAAATTGAAACACCGCGCGAACGCGTCTGCCTGCTCAATACGCAAGCGGAAACTCTCATTGCCACTGTTCACGTTTAGGTAACGGAGCAGGCAGAGATTTCGCGGCAGTAACAATATCACCTGCCCAAAGTGTACGAGGGGTCAAATGTAAAATCATTAATTTACACATTCACGCTTATTTTAGAGATACGACAGAGGGAAAATACATATATGCACTCATGCATATCTACATAACCTACCTACACACAAACATACATACATACACACACACACACACACACACGCATATAGTGGTGTGAGTGTGTGTGTGTGTTCACATGAAGTGGCCCGGATCACCACCTTTGTTGATGTAGACCAGTACAGATCAAAAATCCATATTACCGCTGTTGTACGAAATCGGTGGGAACTTTATTCCTAGTGCCGTTCATACATGCACGCTGCAACGCTTGCATGCACCACAGATCGATCCGTGGCGATAGATGCCATGCTCTTATGACACGTTTTACGCAAAGACACCCCTGGGGACCCCCGTCCCCCACCCCTGGGGACGGACATGTGATCTTCCGCTGTGATGTAGCCTTGCGCTGTGAGTTGGTGCAGCAAACCTCGCTGGCTTCGGCAGCTCAGTCGGCTTGTGCTAAGCCAGGCCATACAAGTGCGTAGCCAGTAAAGGGCTGTGATAGAGTCTAAGCTACCATCGCGACAATGCAGGTGGCAACTTAATCAGACTCAGAGATCGCAAGATCACATGTGTGTCACTGAGGCAGTAGCGGCAATTACCATCTTCATGCTTGTGCTGAGAAAACACTTCCCCAAGCTCAACGTTTGCTTTATGTAGCAAACGTATGATTTAGCAGAAACTTGAAAAGTGCAAAGCACAAGCACCACTACATGTGTAATAAGTATCGGTCTTGCTGAACAAACAAGCCTTGCTATACGTATATGCACCGTTTTGAGTGCGACGTTCTGTATGTAAATCCAGCTGCGACCGACACTATATGTACATTTAGAATATATATATATATATATATATATATATATATATATATATATATATATATATATACTAGTATATATATATATATATATATTCCGGCATATCTTAATCGAAAACGAGTCCATATATATCTTGAAAGTTGTCTTGATCGAAAACGAGTCTGAGTGAATTTGCCGGTCTTGTGTCTGAATCTAAGATCAAACAGGTCTGTGTTCATTGCACAAGTCCTGTCTCTGTAAAGATAGTAAATCTATGTACACTTTGAATGTTCTATCTACGATAAAAAACATGTCGCAAATTTGTTAGCCGGTAAGTCCGTATAAGGGAAACAAATCAACAAATCTATGTAACTGTGAAAACAGCGCCACCACTATAAATACGTTTAATATTCGTCACTGTATAATGTCTGACCACAGGGTCCGGCGAGCAATATTCGTCTAGAAATTATGAATATGATCAATAAATATCTTGTCTTAAACTTTTTTTTCATTATACAAGCCTTACCTGTGTCTAGTGTGTGCCTATTACTTTACCCTAGCTATCTGTGGATAGTATTTCAAAGAAAACAGTCTATATCTGTTAATTGCCCTCCCTAATCCCCTTCATTAATTTGTTCTGCCGATCGCCAACGCGGGGGCTTATCGCCCTGACCAAATACCTCGTTAGCAGCTCATAAGGTAGTAGACGGCCGTCGGACTATGGTCGGACTTCTTCATATGTTTTCAGTGTTCACCATGATCTTTTGAATGTTCGTTTGTGATAGATGTCAGTCAATGTGTGAATGTCTTTATAACTAATACGCTCATATATATATATATATATATATATATATATATATATATATATATATATATATATATGAATGATGAAAACCTGTCGGTGTATACATGTACATTTTCCATCTGTTATATCTCTGAAATAAGCGTGTGTAAATTGATTATTTTACATTTGGCCCCATGTATAAATGACTGCTTTTACAGCAATTTACCACTTCATAGTACAAGTATCATCAATGCTTGTTCAGAATTCAGGCTTTAAATTAGAAAATATGAAGGGTGCTTCACTTACCATTGCAATCAATATTATTGCTATAGATTTTCTTTTTTCTTTACACCTTATTTCTTCAATGTCAATGATTTTCTGTTCTCCGCTCTACTTAGGCACACATAATGTGTTTCGGGGTAGAGAGGCTCAAATCCGGAAATTCCAAATTTTGATAGTCCTACGCATCTTATGCAAGGCATATTATTTCTGATACGTATTTGACTAATGTAATATACTTGGTATTTTGTGTAAAAATATTTCTTTTCTTATTCTTACTGAGTCAAATATGGACATTACAACCATAACTGAGTGAATACGCCCCATAAAAGGGAGCTATCAGGAAAGCTGTCATTTGGTAAATCGATTGTTACCTCTTCCTTTTCGAAACCAATATGGTCGCCTTTGAGACAGCTAGTACACTATATCCGGTGTTGCAGGGACTGCATGGAACAATATAGCACCTAAAACAAAAAATCGTCGAACTAAGGTTATGTGAACTCCCCTCACAATACGGATAACCCATTCACTACGCAGTGTGTTTACCATACTGAAAGATCTGTCGTTCGAGGGCGCTCTGTATGCTCCCCCAGAGCGCCCTCGAACGACGGATCTTCTATGTGTTCACTTGCTCCTGCGGATAGCCAATCGCACGGCGGCAATAATAACTTCACCTGACCGATATGAATAATTCATTTCGCGATTATTGACTGAGCCTGATACATTCTTGCCCTTCATGCAAGGTAAGTAACATGTAATTCGTCGTTCGCCACCAGAATTTACATCGAGCTTCTAACAAGCTGAGCTCTCGAACGTCTTATGATGCGTATAAGCATTGAGTAAATATACTTGTTATACTGCTCGTTTACAGTTTATACCACTGGTACCTTTAGTATCTACGTTGTGTAAATATGTATACGTGTAATATTGCAATATAACGATGGCGGCGAATGAAGGGCAGGGCCGGGTATAAATAGCTAGCTGCCCCCGTTGGAGTTAGTTCATGCAAAGCGTGGCTTGGGTGGCGTCATGCTCGATCGCTCCGTAAAAACCATGCCAAAATGGTCACAGGCGAAGAAATTTAGGCGTCCATGCACCTATACCTAACTATAAATGTCTAGTGATTGAATGTATCGATAAAATTTTATGATTTGAGCGTAAATAAAGCTGATTTTGATCGATGAAGGTATTTCTCTTTGTCTTCAACTAGCGTGGCAAGCGGCCGTAACAAAGGTCTGCAAGCTGTCACTCAAAAAAGGACGCGATACAGGTGTGAAGCGGTAAACGTTTGCGATGTCAACATATTAGATACGCCACATCATTGTAATTAGATGGAGCGACCGCAGTGCAGACCCGCAAGCACAGGCGCTATGTAGCTTGGGAGTCTGCTAATAGATCGATTTTCGGTTCGATCTATCGATCCCGTAGTCGATATACCCACGACTGCAACCTAAACACTCATTTAGGTTGCAGTGTAGGCATGTCGACCTCGGGATCGATAGACCGAGCCGAAAATCGATCTATTTAGCAGACTACCCAGCTCGAGCGCCTGTGCCCACTAGTATGTCACTCAAGCCATAGCGCGTTCTTGCGTAGACGCCGTACCACGACACGCCGCTATTTCCAATCGAACTGTCATGTAAAGTTCAGATTCAAGTTCTTTCAGATTTTGCTGTCGTACGGTGAAAAGTATTATTATTATCGTCTTGCCGTATTAAAAGATTTTTGAGGACCTAAACGACATCGTGTGTTGCTCCATTGCCATGGAATCCGATGTCAAGGAAAAGCGGTGACTTTTTTCAAGTTGAATATAATTTCTGTTTGCATTAGTCAATTCATCGAAATACTTTTGTTCACAATTGAGTAAACTATAGACAGTGGACTGTCTCGATTCTCCCGTCTATGATTCGATATTCACTGACTCATTCTTTCTCTTCTTTGTCGATCGATGAAAGTAATTTCATCTTCAATACTCTGTCCTAATATGACAGATGTAATATCCAAACATATTGTCATTTATTTTTGACCAACGTACAAAACTTGGTCCGTTCGCCAAGGCACATATCTGACGAGATGTTTTGCGAAACAGTGAATAAATATATTGGATGAACAGCCGTACTCTATGCATTAGGGGATATTCATGTTGCAGTCTCTCCGAAAAAAAAACCCGGGATGTTTAGGCGATAACAAAGGCGATGACTCTGTATATAGTTGAATAAAAAAAATTCGGACATCATATTTTTATCTATTAAAAGCGCACACTTGTCGGTTTGATGTGCGACCGTACACAGATCGCCCATACTCTCCTAAACAATTCTGCGACAATGATGGTGTCTCTTCGTGAACGTCCTTGAACCCGTACCCGCGACCATTGTTTTTTTATGTGTTCCGTGATTGGTAGAATTCATGTATCAAAATTTGAAGACACACGTGATTGAATCCTGTGAATGTTAGGCAACTGACGGTGTGTAGGGACGGCAACAGTTCACGGACCATGGGAGTATCAGCAGTACGCAGTACATTGCATACTTTCTAAGAATGAAAAGCGTGTTTCTATAGCTACCATGCGAAATCCGGCTTTGACCAATGTTCCTGTCCTGTCGTGGATAACTTTCGAGCTGTTTAGCTATTGTTGAGGTTCAGATATCCAAATATTTCGTGTTCGAAAGGCTTATCGATTTACACAAAATGCTAAACTTTTGTTATTAGTTTACATGTACATATACCCAGCATACTTACCAGGTTGGAAAATTTCTGCGAGTCGCTCTCACCAGCGGTCGCGAGGAAAATATGCGTCGATATCATTGATCCGCCATGTTTATTGTTGTT